>JADHZB010001016.1:3288-8288 GCA_015657535.1 Nephromyces sp. MM_2019
TATATATGTGTGTGTGTATATATGTGTGTGTGTATATATGTGTGTGTGTATATATGTGTGTGTGTATATATGTGTGTGTGTATATATGTGTGTGTGGTGGGTGCTAGTGCTAATGAGGGTACGAGGGAGTATGTGGGCGGGCATATATAATCATAAATAATTGTAGTGTGTAAGTAAAGGATAATAGAAATGTGGATACCTTTCATAGAGTTAAAGATTGTGTGTGTGTGTATGTGTGTGTGTGTGTGTAAAATGGAGGAAATCTTCTTCCGAAACCGAGTAAACAAAAGTGTGTTAGGTGTGTAGGAAGATGTGGGAATTAGATATAAAATAAGGAGTATTTATTTCAGATATATAAATTTAAGAGTGTGTATCTTAAATTTTTATATATATAAATAAAAAATAATAAATATTAAAGAAAAACGAAAAAGTTAAATTAAATAGGAAAATAAGATGAAATTGATGTTTTTATTCTATCTTGTAATTTATATTTAAATTTATATACTCACACACATTCATACATAAACATATACATCCTCATGTACACATGCACATACATATACATAGCCTAACACACACACATGATACATATTCATAAATAGCCTCAAACACATGCATGCACACACACACACACACACATGTAGAGCCTCATACATATACATACATGCACACATAACACAGAGCTTCATATGTATATATATGCACACACACACACACACATGTACAAATGCACGCACACAAATATATATATATATATGATAAACTCATCACAAAAAACAGAAATGTAATATCGAATATTTATGAATGACATTTCAATACAAATCAAATTACACACACCCTAAATCTAATCTATATGATTTATATATATATATATCTAAATACAAATATTTATACACACAAGCAAAGCTTTCGGTGGATAAGGTAAAATTTACTACATTATATTTCAACACACACACACACCCAAACACATACACACATAAACACACCCACCCACCCAAACACATACTCAAATACACAAAAGCATGCACACACAAAATTTTATATAGATATATAAACAAAAAACACACACAACAAATATTTAACAATTGTACAAACATAAATATATCTACATCATGTAATTGCACACACACAATATATATTTATATAAACTAGACGCACATGCTACTAATATTAAACACTAGGAAATAATCTTTACTTATATTTTTGTGCACATTACGCACATATTTTTTTAATATTTATATATATAATGCACTGCCATATTAAAATTTCATAGCACTACATACGCATTTACACACAAATACACACACACACACACACTTAAAGATAAAAGTGGGAACATGCACATACACTTACACTTACAAATGGAAATAGACACAGCACATATAGACAACCTATGCACACCTATACACACATACCTACACACAACACATATTCAAGCCTATACACACATATTATTTAATCTCAAACAAACTTACATGTTTAAACACACACACACACAATATAGTCAGAAAACTAATATAAGTAAAATTACTGGAAAAAATAATTAAGAGTAATACAAACCAAATTTAAAATCTATTTCAAAAAATAATTATATCTTTTTATACACAAGCCAATTTAATACAATTGACTTAGAAATAATGATTGTGTGTTTAGTATACAAATAATTATTTTTAGTTTATGTATGTATGTTTGGTAATAAGTAGTGAATACAATTTTAAATGTGTATGTAACAAGTAAATGATGAATATAATAACAATGGTGTCTGTAATAATTAAATAATGAATACAATTATAATTGCGTGTGTAAGAAGTAAATAATGATTATAATTCCAACTGTGTTTGTAACAAGTAAATAGTGAATAGTTTTAATTGTGTCTATAACAAGTAAATAATGAATACAATAAATAATAATTGAGTGTGTAATAATTAAATAATAAATACAATTTTTTATATGTTTTGGTGTGTGTATAGTATCCCCACACAACAGCTATATAAGTAACTAAGAAAAGTGTACATACACTGATATCAATTATTACTAGTAGCTAGCAATCGCAAACTAGTAACGTTGAAATCTAAAATATAATACTTCTAGCAAGAGTAAATTAAGTTAATTATCAAAAATTAAACCAAAACATTGATTAAAAGTAAATTTCAATGAAATATATAAAATCAGAAAAAAAAAATGAAAAGGGAAATAAAAGAAGGATCCAGAAAGAATTTTAAACAGTTAATAAAATTTCCTCTAAGAAGATTTTCCATCATTTATCTAATGTTGTAAACTTTAAAACACACATTTAGTCAAAAAATTACCTACTATTTGACTTACAAATAACCAATAAACTTTAAATATCTGGTTTTTTTTTTTAATTCAACTTTGTTTATATAACTTATACCGACTCCCGTAATATTATTTACAAAGAAATGTGTATAATTCGAAGTCCGCATGCATCACCTGTTAGATTATTTATATAGAGTGATATCCTATGGTTACTTATCAATATATATTTTCAGTAAGAGAAAATTTACTAGCTACACATCCTCATAAAACAATAATTTGCATTGCATACTTAAGCGAAACTTACTTCACATGTTATTGCTTTACTATTTGTGTGTTTGTGTCTATTAGATAAATACTATTCTGAGTTCTATGTTTATGTGTATTAGATATAAATACTTTTATGATACCCGAGTGTGTGTGTACTAGTTAAATTATGAAATCTATTTTAATGTATTTGTTAATTATGTTTAATTGATGACTTTGATCTGTATAAATTATATGTAATGCGGATACTAATGCTTGAGTAGTTTATATAAGACGAATACTTGTATAAATTTCATAAAGTGAAGGTATAGTTAATATAGTGGATCCCTATGTTTCATAAAATTTGAATTTGTTGAAATCAACAAAACATAACATTTAGACTACAAATTGAGTTTGTGTCTATGTAATAGTGTGTTTCATAATGCGTATTATAACGTGTTTTATATAGCGGTGTTCTATATATTGTGTATTATGTTATAAGTTTTGATATGTGTGTTGTAGAAACAAAATATAATTATCTATATATATATACATAATTTTGCTTAATAAAAATCAGCAAATAGATAGAATTAAATTCAAGTTATAGGCAATTAAATAGTGGTATATGCTTATAATTTTAGTGAAATATTTCAAAATCGTTGAATTGAAATATAACTACTGGACTTTGGTTGTTACACACTCAAAGTTAGTTGCACATTTAACTTTATAATTTTCCTATTTATTTGTTTACACATCTATTTTCACCAACATGTATATATATGGGTATTTGTATATATATTATATAAACAAATCCTTTTCCTTTTGTTCGTCTACTAATTTACACACACACATAACAAATATATATATACGTATATTTAGGTATATATATAATTAATTTATACTCACACACTTACTGTTTTCAGCCTATAATTCAGTCTTTATATATATCTTGCAAATGTCAAAATAACACACTCATTTTAAACTTTCCCTATATATCTAGATAATTTCAATATATAAACACATTTCCCATTATAAATCATATTGTAAATATTTACACAATATTTACATATGATTTATATATTTATACTATTCAAAAACTAACATTTTTGATCATTTGTGTGTAATTTATAAAAATAAAGGGCTTAAAATATTTATAGAATATTCCACTCACTATTTAAATTTTAATGAGTAGTTTTTTCAATATATATATATATGTACATATAACAATCTCTTACACTCTCGAGGATCCACATACATTTCCATAATTTATGTAAACAAATTCATTCGTTATTTACACACACAGTTTAGACATTCAAGCACAAACAAAATGTATATATATATATATATATATGTACTATAACTATAAATACACTATAGCTAGCTATATATATATATATATATATATAATTAGACTGTTTTTATATATACAATTTAAATACACACAATTTATTGAACTATCAAATTTGTGTCGGCAAAATCAAATAACATTTCCATCAAAATTGTATGGTAAGAGATATATACCAATGTCTAATAATATAGTTTACACATTATATATACACACAAATCCATAGATGTGTTAAGACATACAAATATAACTAAATAATTTATTTGGGAAGATTAAATTAGACATAGCGCACACAACCACATATATATATATATTAACACAAACATAATTATAAACCTACACACGCATATATACATACACCCACTCACCTACATACCCACACACCCTAACCCACATACCCACACACTGATACACTCATCACTATAAACTCAAACCCACACACTTCCACGCACCCACACATTCACACCCACACCCACTCACACTCAAACTCACACACACTCAAACTCACACACACTCACACTCAAACTCACACACACTCACACTCAAACTCACACCCAAAGAACGAAACATCGAAACACGTACACACACCAACACTCCCATACCAACACACCCACCCACACCCATTCCCCAACACATACACGTATACACACATTTGTTACATATCAACACTTGATCAATCCATAAGGCTCAACACACTTTGGAGTTATTTTAGATGATACACACATTGGGCTGAATACAGTTACCAATTCTTAAGAATTATATAAATTCTTAAACACACACACACATAAAATCAGTTTTAAATCATATTTATATCAAATTTACACCTACACATGATGTCTTATAATTAGGTGGTTCACACACACACATTGGGATAGATTTATTATTGATTAAAATTAGAATGTGTGTGTGTGTAACTGATTTTAAGAACAGTTTAATCAATGACCGTGAATAAATTTTGAAGAGCACACACACACACACATAAATTTTGATTCATGTAAGATATGTTGCTCAACTTGTTTTGACTTGGTGTGCATTCTGTATATGTGCATATATATTTTGTGTGTGTTTTATAAGCTTTTGGTATAAATTGACGATATATGTTGTGTGTGTGTGGTGTATGAAATGCTCATATGTG
>JADHZB010001019.1:0-10723 GCA_015657535.1 Nephromyces sp. MM_2019
GTGTGTGTGATGCTGTTGTGATGTGTGTGTGATGCTGTTGTGATGCTGTTGTGATGTGTGTGTGTGGTGCTGTTGTGATGTGTGTGTGATGCTGTGATGCTGTTGTGATGCTGTTGTGATGCTGTTGTGATGTGTGTGTGATGTGTGATGCGCTTGTGATGTGTGTGTGCGTATTACGCTATCGCTAAGTCTCTGTGTGTAAATCCTATCTCCCGTGTTTTTTGTTTGTGTGGGATTAAAGCATGATACCACCCCAAGAGTTATACTTACCGCTGTCCACTATATTGAGCCCATCTTCACTGTCTTCAATATCTGTGTGTGTGCTTGTGTGTGCGACAGGCGAAAGCTCGGCCACCCATGAAGAGATGAGATCTTTCTTCAGCGTATCTCTCTGTCATATATAATCAGAGGGAGCAGCGAACTTTAAGATTCCCAGAGCAACGTGTGCTGTAGGACAGCATTTTTTCGTTGTGTGAGTAGCTTTGTGTGTGTGAGTGACTTTGTGTGTGTGAGTAGCTTTGTGTGTGTGAGTGACTTTGTGTATGTGAGTAGCTTTTTTTATATGTGTATCTTACCTTCTACGTGTGCATGAATCTAGCATTGTGTGTGTTTTTATTTCTCTGTTGTCTCTGTGTCCCTATTTCTTTATGCTTCTATGTGTGTCCTATCTTTCTACAGACTTTTGTGTGTGTATGTATGGAATAGATTAATCGCAATGAATGAGAGCATCACTTAGAGTCTTTTAAGGCACTTCTTTCGGTGTATATACACTGCTGCTCTCATAGTTTTGTCCATCTTCATCCACAGTTTTAGCGATTTCTATTAATTAAATTTTTGTCTTTTCAGCAGTTTTCGAGTGTACATACTGCCGTAAGAATAATGCTAAACACGCATTTTGAGAATTACTCATTTAATGAGTACATGCAACAGCATAGAACTTACAGCTGAGCTGTAGATTTTTATATTGAGAGGAATTTTTAGTGTATGCGGGGGGTATGTGTGTGTAAGCTGATATGTGTGTTTGATGGGCTGTTTACCATACTTTGTGCGAGGTATGTGTTTTGTTGCGGATTTATTTACTCTGCTGTATGAAGTATTTGTTTTAGGGGTGTACGTACATTACTGTGAGTGGAATGTGTGTGTTTTTGGGGTATATACATTGCTGTGTGCGTGCATGTGCGATTATATCTGCTTGTGGGTTGCTCCAGGTCTGGGTGTGTGTTGGCATTTGTTCTGCGTGTTGGTGTGCAACGTGTATTCTGTCGGTGTGTGTGTGTGTGTGCGTATCTCTTCGACTGGCCTAAAAGGTAGTCTATCTAGCAGTGAACTTCTCCTTTATTAAGATGTCTTGGAGTGTATGTACACTCTAGCGCCTCCAAGGTAGAACGTAACTGCTAGCGACTATTGAGACTATAAAGGCAGTCATGCACACACGCAGCGTAGTATATCGATTGAGCTAGAGCAAATCCAAGAGCCCTGTAGCCTAACTTCTTATAGCTGACAGAGTGCTCTCACTAAATGCCTCACACAACATCAGGGACTATACATCAACTTCCCAGCGCTGTACATACACATGAAGTAGCACAAGCACAGAGTCGTTTGGTGTAGGTGAAGGTTGAAGGAAGGTCTCTTCACCCACACGCACACGTTATGAACGCGTCAGGACTCACAGTCTCACTCGCCACACATGCACCCACTTGCTACACCCCTGGATTGACAGACGGTCTCTCTCCACACACACACACACACACACACATATAACCATTGGGTATACCTTTGGATTGACCGAGAATCCCTCCAGACACACACACTCTCTGGGTACAGCTTTGGTGCACCCTAGAAAGCTTTCACCTTCAGTAACAGCAGCACACATCATATGGTGGCTGCTTTAGCTGTGTGTTAGGCCTTGCTCTCTCTCCTAATATTAGGTGATGCGATTGATCAGGGTAGTCTAGAAGAGGAGCTTAAGTAAGGGTGAAGCTCAGCAGAGAGATATTAAGCTGGGCTACTCAAAAATCCGCCTGTACCCCAATCAATAAGCTATGCAATCTATATTCCTAGCATACAGTTAGCCTCTAATCTCATATACACACACACACACACACACACACACGAACAATCATGATACAGCTCTATCGATTATGCCTAGTGGTATCTTCGGCTTAATAGATTTCGTAAAGCCGTTCTACGCTATACCCCCCTCGACTCTACCTTTACCACTACCAGCCAGGGGGCTCTAACATTCGTATCTCTACCTCACACCACCATCTTCCTTTGCACCCCCCTATGAGCGCTGAGCCGTCGCGCAGCGCTCAGCCCCCCTCAGACCTAGTTTCCTTCCTGCTATCATCCAGCCCGGCTCATAAACCCCCCCTCACCACCACCCCCCGCCACCCTCCTACCTGCACAACCACCGTCATATCCCCCTTATCGCTCAAAACTGCGAATCTTTTCCCTAAAAAAGTGATTTTCTGCGAATTTTTCTTACTTTTTCATCGTTTTCTTTGAAAATGCCAGAAGGTGCGAAGCGGAATGCAAAAAACTTTAATTTTCATCAATTGATTGCGATATTTTAGGGTTTTTGGAGCTTTTTGGGGGGTTTTTGGCGTTATTTGAAGCTTTGTAGAGGCTTATTGTTTTTATGAGGCTTTTTGGAGTTTTTTGAGGGTTTTTTGACGGTTTTTAGGGGTTTTGTTGAACTTAGCTTGTTGAGCAACCTATAGAAGAGGAAGACGATGTTGAAGGAGAAGATGATGAAGGAGAAAGTGATGAAGGAGAAAGTGATGATGAAGATGATGAAGAGGAGAGAAGATGAAGAAGAGGATGTATTCAAAAGGAAGATTATGAAGAGCAGGGATGAATTTCTGGGAAAAGAAAGAAGAATTTTATGATTATTTGGAGGATGATGAGGCAGTTTTGGATTTTTTTCGTAAAATTCTTTGTTTTTCGGCGAAATATGCTTGTTTACATGGCTTTATTTTTTTGCGATGCTTTTGAGGTTTAAAGGTTGCATGGTGTGTTGGCATCTTCAATTTCATAACAATTGCTAGTAGTGTGTGTGATTTCTTACTTTTTCCTTGTGTGTGCGTAAGATGTGCGTATATTTGAGTGTGCACATCTTTATCTGTGTGTGTGTTTCTTCATTTTTGTTCTTTCCTACGTTCTCATCTCGAATCTGCGCACACTCTTATCTGCAAACTTTCCGACTTTCAGGTGAGTCTGTATGTCCCTTCTCTGGTAAGGGAGGGAAGCTCTCGAAGGTTGCTCAAACTTTCCACGATAAAATGATGGGAAGCTGCCCGAAGCTTGAAGTTACTAAGCAAGTTGAGCAGCCGATAATTGAGGATGCTTACTCAAAGATGTTGAAGAGAGAGGGGCGATCTTCAGCCCCTCAGATTGGTCTGTGTGTGTGTATGTGTGTGTTTGTCTTTTCTCTATTTCTGTGTGTGTGTTTCATCTCTATTTGTGTGTGTAGTCGTTATTTGTGTTTTTCTAGTCTCTTATTGTGTGTAGTCCGTATGTATGTGCGTGTCTTATATTTCCCATTTTGTGTGTGAGTCTCATATCTCCCATTTCACCCGTATGTGTGTGTGTGAAATGACCTTAGTCTTTCACCCTTCTTACAGGAGGCTGCCCTGTAATGCATAACCTTTCTAAAGGCGATTTGGAGGCTCTTATGAAGAATTTTGACAATCCTGAGAAGAGATCGGAGTTTGAGGCTTTACACAAGAGCTACATGGAGAGTGGGAAGCCAAGTGTTGCTTTGGAAGCTTTCTATAAAAGTAAAGGCTTGTTGGGGTGTACATACAGTCGATATGTATATAGATATGCGATATGCAGTCGAGCCAAAAGAACGCAGACACACTAGTACGCACATATATAGAGACTATGCTTACACAAACACAAATCTGCAGACGCAAACACGCACCAGAGAGCACACAGTTTCCATACGCATACACACCCATTAAGTATAGGCTTATACAGTGGAGAATACACACAGTTGATGGGTGTACATACAGCTTAGTGAGCATGCATTACTTTTGTTGTTTTCCTGCGAAGTTTCATTATGTGCTGGTATGTGTGGGGCTGCGATAGTTATTTGTTTAACTCTTTTGTAAAAGGTCTTTTCTCCTAGTATACTCCTCGTTTTTTACGCGAAAGTGTGTGTGTGCGTGCACGGAGTTCTATGTATTTAGATAGCTTTGTGTGTGTGTGTGTTTATGAACCCTTCTGTATGTTTGTTTAAAACCTTGGTGTATTGTATAGCCCCTTGTGTGTCTGTATGTAAATACCCCATGCCTGTGTGTCTGTATGTAAATACCCCATGCCTGTGTGTGTGTTTCTTTGCTCTATGCACAGGCCAAGAGGATTTCACTAATGACCAACCGAAGATCAGTGAAGTTTAAAAGTTTTTTGAACTCCTATTCAGTCAATTCTCGATGTGCGGCTGCGTACATGTGCGATTCTGTGAAGATGAGGGATGAAATAAGTGTGCGTACACTCCGCCCCTTGTATGTTTAGGGCTTGTTCCTTTGTTATGTTTGTCCATATTCACATAACCTCTTTGAAGGCTGCTGTACTACAGGTTGTGTGTTGTTTTTTATGTGTTTTTGAGTGTATGTACACTCAGGAAGATGTGTGTATATTTTTTTCAGTTCTTGATAAGGGATCTTCGCTCTATACGTTTTCCACTCCTACACCCAGGTTTAGTCAGCTAAGAGAATGAGGTATTTGGTGCACAGAAAAAAAACACACACACTGGAGTTGAGTGCAAGTTGATAGTACCATTTATCTTTGAATGAAGTTTAACAAGAGAGCGCGTGTGTGTGTACAAAAATGGAAATGAGTAAGCGTGAGTTTTTGTGTCCATATGTTTTAGTGTAGGTTTGTGGGTGTGTGTATGTTCTAGTTTAGGAGCAGGAGTGTGTGTATGGGTTTTCATGTAGGTATGTGTGTGTTCTAGTGCAGCAGCGTTATCTCCCCATTGGGATCAGCTTATTGAGGATGTTCCGCATCATCTTCAGCTCTTCAACACAATTTGCAGCGGTGTACGTACACCTCATGAATGCACTCATTGCTTTCCTTTTCTGCTTCCTGCTCCGGGGGAAGTCTTGTAGATCGAGTTTTTACACACACCAACCCACACATATACCCATACGCACAGCAGCTACTTTCGTTTGCTGTTGAGTTTTTTCATTGTATGTACACCTGCTTGCTGAGGAGGGCCTGCTAATGGTTTCTATGGGCGAGTGCTGTCTACTTTTTGAAAGCTACGTTTTGTGTGTGTGCGTGTGTTGCAAGTGCTTAAGCTTTAGTTCTAGTAGTCCTGAGGAGTATACCTAATGAAGTGTACTGACAAAACTTTGTATTAACATTTGGCTGTGCGAGTAGTGCTGCGAAAGTTTTTGTGGTAAGTGTGTACGTGGAAAGAGGTGATGCCCAAACAGGAATGTGTAATAAGTGTGTTATTATTAGTAATGGAAACAGTACGAGAAAGGTTGGGAGATATGTGTGTGTGCATGTGTGTGGATTCGATATGTGTGGATTCTATATGTGTCTGGTGTATACGTTTGTTGACTCTACGTGGTTTTGTGGTGTGTGCGTGTGTTATGTGTGTGTGAATTCTATGTGTGTGCGTGAATTCTATGTGTGTGCTTGGACTCCATGCGTGTGCGTGGACTCTATGTGGGTTTGTGGTGTGTGTAGACTCCACACATGTGTATATGTGTGAGCTCCATAGGTGCGTGTATGTATGCATGTTTGCTTTCTTACTCTCTGCGTGTGTCGATGCAAAAGAGCCTAGCATGCATCTAGGTAATCTGGGTGTGTGTTAGAGTTTTTGTAGTACTACGTTTCGCTTTGCTAGTCTTAAGCCTATAAAGCTGATGATGCTGCGGTACGCAAGAAAAGGCAGGATTGCCCTAAGAAAGGTGAGCGCTGTAAGTATACCCACCAGGCATCATTTTCCAATGATTTTGGTGTGAAGCCTTCGCTCTTCCACTCCAGCGCACACACACATAGTTATAGCTGCTGCCTTTCACACATGGCCTACGCTTTGTAGGGAGTTAAAAGCTGTGCTTCACTTTCTTCCCCCTGGATGACTATGCATACAACAAACAAGCTTCCAGACACATGCACACATGGCAGAGTGCCGACACACACATATAGAGTCCAGATGTATATACAGATGCCAGAGGCACATATGGAGTCCATAAACACACAGAGATCCCCACACCCACGCACATACTAATATAATATGATCAGGATCTACAAACAGGTTATAATATCTTATTGAATGAGTTGTTAAGTGCGTGTTCACACACTCTTAAGCTTTAACGTTCAAATTTGCGGTTCAAATCACTTAACACACACATCATATCAGCATTACTAGCTTCGCCATCATGAGAATCAGCTTTGGTGGACAAGCACCAGCTCGCTCAGGTCTAGCAAGCACGTTCACACACACACAGACACACATGTTATTAGGGGAGAAATAGCAATCGTTACTCCGCAATGACCGAAGAAAGCTTGCTGATTTGCAGGGTGTGGACATATCCCAAGTCTAGCGATGAAGTGGAGTGTACGTACACCGAAAGGCAGAGAAGCGGTTGAATATGAGTATAATACACAAGCGAAGTAAGAGATTTTGCATACACTCTACCTCTAAAAAGACCCCTGAAATGCACATCCAGGTCCACCTCTCACCACAGCCAAGGAGTCTCCCCTATACACGCAGACACACTCGCAGGCTAGCACACACACACACACACACCAACCCACATACACTGCAGTCCGGACACACAAATACACACAGCTCATTAAAACCCCCCTTCCCGCCAGCGCATACGCACCCCCTTCACTTTAGAGCCTCAGAGGCTCCTGCTGAGTAGGTAGAAGATTGAATCTTCGTTTACAGGCTATTCGCTGAGAGGAAAGCTTATCATCAGGTGAGAAGCGAGCAGGATGGGCCGAGAATGTGGGGTTACCATCAGGAGTGAGCGCCTAGAGGACACAGATAGTGAAAAGGCTTGTAATACAAACAAAAAGGCAGAACATAGAGAGAGCTAGAGAGTGAGAAAGAGTGACAGAGTGACACATATGGAGAGAGAAAAACACACATATAGAGAGACACACACACATACACAGAGGCCAACTCACGTAGAGACTAACAAAAACACATAGAGACCAACCCACACGCACACAGACCACACACACATCAAACTACAAACATAGAGATCACACGTACACAGTATGAGCAAACATCGATAGTATAAAGAAGCGTAGTGAGCAGGTTAAGCTGGAAAAGAATGAAACCAGTTCAGCTGATACACACACACACAGTTAGGTACACACACAGAAGCTGAAAATATCTTCAATGTAACTACACCGTGTTGCAGGCCCTTACAGAAAAAGACTGAAAAATAAAACATACACACGCAAATATCCAAGAACATTAGAAAATCCCTATAAAATTTTCGGTAATGCAGGGTTTTGCACACACTTGAAGGAGATGTGTGTCACCCACCTTCAGGGTATAAACCCTCTTTCCATCTGGGCCATCGTAATACCGAAGATACATCCTTATAACAGGGAGTTTTATAGAGTATTTCAGGGGGTTTAGGGAAGAGCCTATACACTCAAAGAAGACACACACACAAGCTCTATGCGTACAAAAGAGATCATAGAATCAAGCTAAAGTGAAATTTCAGTATATGCTGGCTATCCATAATCTTAAGATCGTACAAAAAAACACACACTGAAACGAAGTGTGGGAAGATATATAGTGAAAAAAATCTAGCAACACACACAGTAAAGTGAAATTCAGCAACACACAAGTACAAAGGGCCAACCAAGTCAACTGCAATCAGCACTCAATTCTTCGTTTATTGTCGTGTTAGTGTGTGTGTGGTTTTCTCCGTGTGTGTGTGTGTGTGTGGTCATCTTGTGTGCGAGATTATCTCCTTGTGTCCAGCATCATCTCGTCTGCGTGTAGCATAAAACCTTTTCCAAAACTATCTGCAGCAAATTCTCGCCACTCAGACTATTCTTTATACGCCTTACTGTACTGCACACTACAGAGAAACCATCAGAAAGAGAAGATTCGCACACATACCAGGAATTCTCGCACACACCCTGAATTCTCACATATCCACACATGCGCAGCTTCTCATCTAGAAAACACACTATGCTTGGTATATCTATGCGTAGCCAATGATCTTGAATGCGGTTCAAAAGTGAAGAAACAAGCATGAATGAGTGTGCACACACCTCCACTACCAGCAAGCTACAAGTGGGTGTACATACACCTCCATCACCTTCACTATCAGCCAGTAACACGGAAAATCTCAATATCGTTAAAAGCAAAAAGTTTAGGGCAAAACGTCTAACTTTTGAGGCAGAAAACACCAAATTCTCTTTCTCTTCAGTAAAGGCATATAAGCCACCAGGTAAAGCCGCTTTTAGAAGAGAATTGTGTAGAAAAAGGGAGTAACTTCTTCATAGACGAAGAAGACGAAATTTTTGCTCACCTACGAAGAAGATAGGCAAATGGAAGAAAGTTGAGGGGTGTACATACACCGCCACGCCTTCGCTGGAGAAACTGCAGAGGAGGAAAGAAACTGCTACAGGTAAGAGGCAATGTGTGGGAAAGGGTTTGATGAAGATGTGACGGCATGGTGTGTACGAGATTGGATTGTGTGTATATGTTGCGGGCAATAAGTGATGTGTGTGTGCTGGTTAGTGAGTAGTGTGTGCGTGTGCTGGTTAGTGAGTAGTGTGTGTGTGTGCTGGTTAGTGAGTAGTGTGTGTGTGTGCTGGTTAGTGAGTAGTGTGTGTGTGTGCTGGTTAGTGAGTAGTGTATGCGTGTGTTGGGGCAAATGAGTATTGTCTGTATACCTGTGTTTCGTGTGTTTTGTGGGGTTGAGGAATGAGTTTGGCTGCTAGGAATAGGTGTATCTGAGTAGGTTGGGTTGCCAGGAATATATGTGTAAGGTCGTTACTGTGTGTGTGTTAAACTATGAAAAATAGTGTGTGTTGCCCAGTTAGTAGTGTGTGTGTGCTTGGGAATGTTTGTAGTATGTGTGCGTCGGGAAGATGCTAAAATACTGCGGCGTTTATGCACTCTCCTGGTTTCTAGCGAAGATGCAGTAGCCTCATCTTTGCGTAATGTGTTATCTTCACCTACGCTGCCCTCGCACACACACACGCACATGCACAGACACACACGCACATACACACGCACACACAGACACGCACACACAGACACACACGCACACACAGACACACACACGCACACACACACGCACACACAGACACACACGCACGCACATCTTTGGATATCCTAGCAGGTGTATGAATCCCAACGATTGTGAGTGTTTGAGGGAGAAACTGCACGTACACTCAAAAATATAAATCCACTAAAACATCACAATTTCCAAGTGTTTTGTTTCTTCAGTGAACTGCTTCGTCTTCACCCAATTATTCTTTTTCTACAATTTTTCAGTGAAATGTGTGTGTTTGCGCTATAAAAGGGAAATGAGAAGAATTTGCAGGTTGGAAAATAAGTGCGCTCTCATTGAATAAAGGCTCGCACACACACTCACGGTATTCTTGAAGAGTAAAATGAATGAGGTTTTCCACACGCACGGACATACATTGCTCTTGGAGGGTGAGAGATGAATAAAGTTTGACGCACACACACACCACTCTTGGGGAGTGAAAGATGAATGTAGTTTTTACACGCACACAGACATGGAAATGTTAACCGACACCCCAACCTCCCACGTAAAAGCTAATAAAACTGAGCTTCCGCCATGAATATGCATGTATAGAAGTGGAAAATAGTCATACACAAACATAGTTTTACTCACACAGTTTTAAACACGCACCGAAGTATATGCCAACGCACACACATACCCATACACACACCGGCAAGTATACTGACATACCTACACATACCCACACGTACTCATGCACCCACACACACACCTATACACACACCCCAAGAACTCACGCACAAACACTCTCATATTGCATCAAATCTACCGATGTTGCCCATATTCCGCGTGTTGCTCATTCTTTGCGTTCAAACTGAGTGCCATGTATTAAAGCAGTGAATCTTCTGCGACAGAAAAACAAAGCTTGACAAGAGGGTACGTGCACTTTTGAGAAATAGGCAATCCTTATAGTGTGTGGAGACTTTTTAGGTGTGTGCGTGTGCTAATTTGTGCTGGCTGTGGCAAAGAACCACACTCAGCACTTGATTGATGCGTATCTTAAGCACCAAGGAAGCCCTCCTCAGTTTCTTTGCTTTTTGTAGGTTTTACCTCTATGATGTGTGTATTAGTTTGGCTGCTCATAGTAGACTAGTATGCCTTTGCTGGTGTGTGATATGTGTGTGTGTATTCTTTCTCTACATGACGTAGCTTATTGATACTGCCACGCAGCTACTGTGACTAAAGCTCTTCAGCTGAGGCTGCCTATGTGCTGTTATGCACACACTTGGTGTAGAGCTCTGTGCAATTGTGAATGAATATCCATGCTCATTGCTCTGTACGCACACACGGTTTTGAGTAACTTATGCTATACTTTGAGGTGTGTGCACTGATTAGGCTTTGAGTATTAAGCTGAAAACCACCCCTTAAGTTCAGTAGTTTTCTTCCCAGGCACCCTCTAACTTGTCTGATACCTCCCTGACCCCCTTAAACCTTCTGACGCTCCCTCT
>JADHZB010001022.1:0-83742 GCA_015657535.1 Nephromyces sp. MM_2019
AATTTGGAAAATAAACACACACACACCCATGACTTCATCAGTCTAGCAATTTGGAAAATAAACACACACACACCCATGACTTCATCAGTCTAGCACAAGAGGAAAAATTTTCTCTTCTTCAAATTTGGTACACAGATAATAGTAAACATGCCTTGTACTCATCTTCAGAGACTCAAAAAAAAACAACGGAGACCATACAATGATTATACAAGCAAAGGGAAAGACATCCACACACGCAATATCAACGTGCAGCCTAAACCAGGGAAAAGTAGATATAGCATTAGCAACCACAATATTTACAGCGCATACGTAAGGCTGAAGAAAATCCAAAAAGCTACGCCAAAAAATGCATACATATACACACGAACACACGCCCTAATAAAATATGCAATTTTGCAATCGCCTAATCAAAAGAAATATCCTCAAAGTGACTTTACAGTTTATCACTAATGAGGTAGGTAAGCATGTATATGATATATCTTAAAGTGGCTTAGGTATACACAAGTGCTAAAGCCCCCTAAAGTAAGCCCTTAGCATACGCTAAGTGTACACACACATATCTATTCTATACTTAACAAGCACAGGAATGCCTGAAACAACTTTAAAATGAAAGGAAAATCGAAAAATTGATGTGAAAAAAAAGATGAGCAGATTCGAGCAGGATCAACATCAGAGATATACGAAGACACGCACACACACACACACACAAGGAGTGTTTCACCGCAAAGAAGTGCAACGACTCAATGACAGCATCATGAAAAGTATTGGCGTGAATTAGCGGTGTTTCGCTTTTTCATCGGATATTACAAGCCCCAACTTGGGGGCTCTCTTTATATAAGTATATATATCTAAGAAGAGGGATGAGAAGAAGAAAAAAAAAGAGGAAGACGGATGAGAAGAATGCAGAGAAGAAGCAGAACAAGAAGAAAATAAAACACACAAAAACCACAGAATCTAAACATAAAACAAGAAATCAAGCGGCTAGACGCGATAACCAAGAGATTTTAACGAAAAGAAGCGATACTTGGATGCAGTAAAAAAACTACTAGTAATCTCATCAGAAGGCGAGCGCGTCGGGCGCGTCATCATGATTTAACACATTAAGTTCCAAGCAAAATACGCACTGTACATACACTCATAAAAAAGACGCGAAAAAACAAGAACACACACCAGAAGACACACACATACGTATTGCTGGAGAACAAATGTTTCCAAAATAACAGTACAAATTACGAGTACAAAAAATTTATAGACAAAAAAACCAAAGACACGCAGACAGATACACACAAAGACAGATACAAAAACAGCCTCACACAAACTTAAACTCACTCAAACACACCCAGACACACAGATAGACACACCCGCACGTACCCACACACACATGCTCAATAAAAAATTATTGAAGCAAAGATACCTAACGAGAGACATCTGGAGACTCCACAAAAATATACTGCGTGTACACACACACGCTACATCATCACACACCTGCTATTACAGCGGTAATCCACTGCAAAATACACTAAATGCACCCCCCTGAGAAACCAAGAAGATGGAAGCTAAGCATACATACCGCAGTAAATTATACCACGCACACACGAAATCTATCGAGATCACATCATCGAAAGTAAGCAGCGTTAACGGGGAGATATTGCATTAAGCAATAGCAAATATCAGTAGCATCCGTCTGCAATACAAATACACACACAAGCTCAGCAGGCCTCTCACACACAATGATAAGCCTATATACTTACAAGCCATATTACGCAGTCAATTTTTTTTCACCAGCTGTAAGGACACACACACTAAGATATAAAGCTCCTGAGGAAAAGGAGAAAATCATGCGAAAATGCGTAAATTCCAGTAAAATAAGCGATATACGAGTTTTTATAAATTACACGAGAAAATATATTAGATGAAAGCCTTTGCCGACAGTCGGCGTGCGCTAAGATAACCTAACAGTAGAGATACAAGCGCAAAAGAAAAACACATACTAGGCAGAATCACACATACACACCCAACAGGCAGAAACAAATGCACAACGCACACTAGAGAAAATACACAGGTATTAGAGACCAGCCAGCACACACACACTCCAGAACCAGCGGATCAAGAAAAGCCTCCAAAGTACCCTCATATCAATGTTCAAGTAAAAAAAAAAAGAAAAAAAAAACCCTTAAAATCCCTCAAGAGGGCTAGATGTAGTTAGCAAGGACTTTCGCAGTAGCAACACACAATAAGCAGCATACGATGGGAGATTCCACCAAACGCACACACATCTCAGAAAAACAGCTGAAACCGTAAAAAACTACGAAAAGCATCTTTTTCTGGAGAAAATTTCCGGAAAATAACACACATCACTGAGCACTGAGAAAAATTCACACGCACACATTGCAGAGCAGAGAGACGGTCAAACACACAGTTTATAGGACTAAGATTAATGCCACCCTCATGGCTGCTGCGTCAAAGATACCAGGAGAATGATCTGGCAAAGAGGACGGATGTTCTACAAAAGTTGCAAAATTGCTTTGGAAAGAATATAAAAGATTTATAACACC
The DNA here is from genome assembly GCA_015657535.1 of Nephromyces sp. MM_2019. Taxonomy (NCBI): domain Eukaryota; phylum Apicomplexa; class Aconoidasida; order Nephromycida; genus Nephromyces; species Nephromyces sp. MM_2019. Next base: position 2,556 of record JADHZB010001022.1, read on the forward strand.
AGAAAAATCTTCAATGCACACGCACACAAAGGCACACTATAGGAAGGGTAAAAAGCAAGCACACACACCAGGGATAATAAACACAAACGTTAAATGCACACACTAAGGGCAAAAAATTGCACACACACAGCAACACATACTCACACACATAAGCATCCACCGGCATACATCCCCCAAATAAAAAATTTCATACTCAAGACGGGAAATCAAGCTATAAATAGACGTAATCATCAGCACTGCATTCAAAATGTGGTTTAAAGCGCACAAAAAAAGGCAAGCTAATAGAAAGATTTACAGGAGCTAGAAACTACAAGTAAGCCTCTCATTTGTGTGTGCTGAAGAGCTTAAGGAAGTTCCTTGTGTGTGCGTCGGAGATCTAGAAACATGAAAGCTGGGGATTTCACAAGGTTAAAACCTAGGAAGATAGTACATATCAAAACATCAACATGCATGAGATTGTCTTGAAGGCTAAACGTTATATATTTCCGTCAAACTTCTTCACTTAAACAAACCGCACACAAAAGACTAGCGGCAAGGTAAAGGTTGAACCTGAGTATTTCATGTGAATACCATTAACACACTACAAATATAATGAAAAGACACTCATACGAAAGCTTGTTTTAAGCTGCTCTATGGGTTACACACATATATACCAACACATTATACAAGCTAATTGCTAAATATACATACAGAAATGAGTTATTGAGTGAGAGGAAGTGATTGAGATGGAGTGCATGATCGAGTGAGTGAGATCGAGAAGAATAAACATATGGACAGATGCATTTACACACATATAGACATACGCATAAAAAGATAGACATAAAGATGAAATATATTGACATATATATAAATACTCATATAAATATAGTGAGAGAGCAAAATAGAGATATCTATACACATTTAAATATACAGGGTAACACCCATATATACGTATATCCACAGAGATACAAAGAGTCATAGACATATATATCGAGCTGCACACACACACGCCCACGTACTTCCACATCCACCCCAACAATGCACACACGCCTGCTTTTGAGGACACCCCTTGAGTTGCAAAATTACCCCTTGGGGTTCCAAAAAAATTAGCCCATGAATATCTATATTAAACGTGAAACGCCATGCGAGTGCACACTACAGGGTACTAGCAAGCATCATCGCAAATAGATACCGAACACACACCAAAAGCACAATCATATAAAGCAAAACATCATCATAACCTGAGCAAACATGCAAGCATTACATCTTCCCACCTGAAAACATCAAAGAAAAAGCAAGAAATTTAAGGAAAATACGTGAAATCCTACAAAAAAAGCATAAATTCCAGCATCTTCAAGAAAAAAAATGTTTTTCCGTCTATTAGATGAGGTTAAGAGACGTGATCTTCATCTCTCCAGTATCAGTATATAGAGATTGAGAGGCTATCTCTACACTATGTATGAAAACTGCGCAACATCCAGCTTATTCAGTAATGTATACATATTCTCAATCAGCCTATTTAACACACATATATATGCACTTCACACTGTAATGGTATATCCCCACTATGCACCAAAAAAAAACACACGAGCATATATATAGTCATACATATTCTCGGATAGGTCTCCTTTACATTGCCTATTCATAGATGCAGAAACAACGCATGTTATTGTGTCGGAAAATAAAAATACAACAAAAAAACAATGCTCGTTTATAAAAGGAAAAAAAAACACACAAACGGATATATATTATATGTATAGGTATACACATATGCACGCACACATATATAGATATATATAGATGCACACAAAACACGCAACCAAATAAAAGCTTGGTGCGTTCGCCAGTAGAACGCTTTACACTGTGCATACACTGAACTCCAAAGGCGAGAAGACAACGTTTAGTTTTAAGCAAAACCTAAAAAATCCCTTTGCTAAACTGAGGGAAATGCAGCTTAAAAAACTACAGTGAAACAATTATTACGCATTACTTGGAAATCTTCAAAAATACTAGCATGCAGCTGATACATAGACACACACACGCCCACTCCCGCATATTACATCTAAACCCAAAAAAAAACTCTCACACAATTGCACAAAAGTGAGTGTGATAGCAAGAACCACACATACACGCAATTCCAAGAACTACGCAAATTCGTAATCCAAAGAATCACATATACACACATGCAATCTCAAGAACCACACACACACATGCAATCAATAAACAAAAGCACAGACAACGCATTAACCCACAGATTCCTACACAACACTTGAAAAACCCAATCAGCAATATGAGCTGCTCTTTCTTCATCATAATTCTCAACACAAAAACGAGCAAGACCTTCGTTGTGCGCACACAAAAAAGTAACTTCAAGAAAGCTAGCTCTTATTCGACCTGCTAATCTTATGCTAGAATAGCAGCCAGCAATCGCAAACAATAAAAAAATCACACATGTAAGAAAAAACACACAAACTAACAAAGAAATCACACACGCACACCAACACGCTTACAAGCACAAACTGATACACACGCCAACATGCATACACACACTAAGTAATACACACACACACACAATCTTGCGTATCCTCCACTAATCCATAAGTCCATGGAAGGGCGATTCTGCGCATCACTTGCATACGCACACACAAACACACAAACTTGAGCCAAATAATCCCTAAAAGCATCGCTTCCAACTGTAAGTCCTAGGGATACAAATACTCTTTGCTTCAACCTCCTTTATACTAAAAAAATCCTGATCTTCTATATGCACACGCAAGCTTTCATACGATACATTAGATAATGGCACACGGTTTCAATATGTGTGTCTAGGTGTGTGAATCGTATCTATACTCAAGCGAAAAGATAGCATAAAAATAGGCATATTTGTATATAAACTCTTTCAAAAGAAATAGAGCAAGGGGTTTATCTTACAAGTAAATAGAAGAAGAGAAAATGGATTAGATTATATACTCTATATAGAAACCAGGATATTACAAAAAATAATTTCCTCCACATGCTCATAACCACAAAAACATCTTTCTTACTACTGCAGAAGAAGCATTATACAATAGCAGTGATAATAACAAGAAATCAGTGGAGAAAGTTGGAAGATGAGGGGGGGATGGGAAGATTGAGGGGTGAAGATCAGTGGAGGGGGGTATAGCAGGAAGGAGGGAAATGACAGGAGTAACAGCACAAGAAACAGCAGTAGCAGCAGCACAACAAACACCAATCTAAGCATGAAAAGAAACAGAGAAAAATGCAAATACACAACACTTACAATACAACCACCACAGTAACAATAGCACTAAAAATGATGCTTTCTACTCAACTACTTCCGCAGCTTTTATAGCATCATCCTCACCACCCTTCCATAGTAATATATGCATCAACTACACCTCTCAACGTTTGAAACGCTTCAACGCCTAAGCTCCAAACCGCACAAGAGGTGCTAAAACAACACACAAACACCAACACACAGAATGTAAATCGCAACAACCTAATTTCCATAAGAAAAACACCCCATCCTCCTGCAAATGCCGCCAAATACACTATACCCAAAGAGAGAGATTTTCCTCAAAATACCCTCCACAAAACCACCAAAAAAAACCACCCCATCCTCCTGAAAACCCCAGAAAAAATCATCCTTTCACTCAAGCCCAACTCGGCAATTCCTCATCAGATTCATCTCCAAACTCGCTAGAGCTTCGCCACTGAATTTCTTCACCAACAGAAGAGGCAACATCCTCCAAAACAAGAGGTGAGACAAAGGAGTTATTCTCTGCTAGACCAGATGAGGATGAGCAACCAGTAGCATCTACAGCACACAGTGTCTCTTCATTGAAGTTTTCCCTACAAGAAGGGCTGAGAGCTTCAGTATCATCAATGCCAGCTTCAAGAATGAGGCAGTTACCACTTGCGCTAGCTGCTCTTCCTGAGTTGCTTCCACTGCTGCTCTCAAAAGTGCACACACCACTGCTAGCACCGCTAGCTTCATGAGACGCAGCTCTATCACTGCTATCTCCTGAATTTGACAAGGTAGCGGTTCCCACACCCCCCATAATTTCCGCTAACACACTCCTTATATTCATCTCTTCACAGTAAGCCGGTAGCCTTACGGATCTAGTCTGACAGTTTGCATTCTCAGTAGTGTGTGGCAAAGCAGCGCTGCCGCTTAAACTGTTACTACTCAAACCTCCGCCAGTTCCAGGGTGGTAGAATATGCCTCCTGTGGATGACGATGATGGTGGCTTACCCCCAATCACAGCAGCAGAGCTCATCATCATATTTCCACCCTCCATCTCTCCAGTAGTTGCTCGGTAGCCCCCCACTTCTCCCCCAAACTTCAACTGTGGGGGAGGATAGAGAGCTGCTGAAGCGCTACCAGCAAACTGGAGGGCACTGCTGCCTCCACGAGAAAAGTGGTTTGAAGAGGAGGGGGATCCCAAACCCCCCCAACTTCCACCAACTGAAACATCACACTGTGGAGCGATTCCTTCCCCCAAAGGGGGGTGGGGGGGGATGGCTTTATCGGGGAAGATGGGGGCGTTGCTACCCAAGGTTTTCAAGAAAGACTGCATGCCCGGATTCACCTTCCTGTAGAACAATGACTGAATCTCGTTGGCAGAATCTACCACGGAGGTAGCACTACTATTTGTATTGCCGTTTGTTATAGCGTGTGTTGTGGCAGACGTACCAGCATTGCTGTTGCTAGGATTAGCAGTGGCAGCAGTATTAGCAGTAGTGACATTAGCAGCAGTAGTGCTAACACTATTGCCAGAGTTACTCGCAATAGCAGCATTACTAGCTGCACCAACACTATTACCAGCAACAAGAACGCTAGTAGTACTAGCATTCCCATTGTTATTAGCATTAGTAGCCACATTAATACTAGCATTTGCATTGCTACTAGCACTAGTATTATTAGTAGTATTAATAACATTACTACTATCCAAACTTCCACTAGCATTATTGATAGAGTAATTACTACAGCTCCCACTACTGTTAACCCCAGCACTGGAAATCCTAGCATTCATGGTAGCTAAGCCTAGGTCACCACCACTAGCATCACTATAACTATTCCGTTGGGTCGAATTATCGCTGCTAATCACAAAAGAAGCAGAGGTATTGGCTGCAGTAGCAGTGTGGCTTAGATTGCTAGAAATCCCCACCCCCCCCCGAGATAGAGAAGAAAACTTTCGACCTTCAACCTGTGCAAAACCCGAACATCTCAGAAAACCTTCGAAATGACTGTCACCACCACGGCCGGTGGATGATGCAGTTGAAGATGCATCTACAGTGGGGAATGAAGCAAACTTTCCATCTTCTCCTTCTTCAGACTGTGTGTATGGAGGAGAATTTTGATGTTTTTCATGGGGATTTGCGGGTATATTCGTGAAACCTGGGGGTGGTAGGCTTCCAGGGAGGTGGGAAAGCCTGCCGGGAAAGCTTTCAGTTTTGCTGTTTGGGCCACCAATTGGGAGAGAAATATTGACGTTACCTAGCAATTGAGAAGGTAGAGTGAAACCTCCGTTAACATTGCCGCTACTATCAGCATTAGCCACATTAACACCACTATGGTGTGCGCCACTAATGTGGCTATTAGACGCTTCAGTGGCAGCTGCAGTGGCTCTACCAATAAACGGTGGTTCTTGTGTGCCGCTATTTAGCGTGATGCTATTTGACTCTGAAGAAGTCGTATAATCCACCGCAGTTGTCGGTATGTTCAGCCTCAATGGGTAGAGTTGGCTGTTAGGCTGCGAGGGTGCATTGATTGATGATTCTACTGTAGGCACTCCAAAAGCCCAGGAGGAAGGGGAAACAGCGGAACTATCACTAGAAGCTGCCCTACCACCATCCCCTGAGGGTGATGGAGAGCCTGAGCCTGCCCTTGATAGTGGAGAGGTGTTTCCAGCAATAGTACTTCCACCAATGCTACCACCCCCAACACTACTACCACCACTAACTGAAGAATCCAGAGAAAAACTTGAACTAAAGACAGAGCCACGATCATTGCCACTGTATACATTACTATGGAGTGTGTTGCTGGAGGGAATGCTAAAATTACCAGAAGACGCTGTAGCTACAGTACTGCCAGATCCAATAGAAGGTGAACCGATCAAGATTTCCCCCCTATTTTTTTGAGGGTTGAATGTACCTTGCGGGCCAAAGTGGTGGCGAAAAGCCAACGGGCGAGGTGAAACATCTTTTTGCTGCGAATGAGCGCTTAAGCTGCCTCCTAATCCTCCAATAGCTCCAGCAGCTTGCTCAAGGTAGGAAGCTCCCACGTTAGATCCCATCATGCTGGCTGTCGACGATGCTAAGGATTCCGCAGAATTGAACATCTTCTCATTGTTATTGCTTCGATTCTGGTGCTGCCCACCATGAAGGAGATGCCGTAGATTGCTGGGTAAAATCGTATGAGGAGTAGCAGTCTGCGCGTTGCTCTGAGTTCCAATAGCAAGAGAAGAGATCCCTCCCGATACTCCCCCTGCGGGGGACACAGCACCGATTCTGCTGCTACTATCGCCTGTAGGGCTCCGAGCCTGCGAAATTTCATGCGGAGAAACAGGAACCAGAGAATTCACAGAGGATAGAAAGGATGGAGATGCGGCCGTATTGCTAGAGGAAGGAAGCGAGCTGGAGTAGGCCTGCCAAGGATCAGCAGCTGAATCTTGATACGAAGATGGATAGTCAAAGTTTTGATATGAAGATGAAGCAGCAGTAAATACACCCCCTCCGGGCTGCGTGTTGGTGTGTTGGTTTGGACGAGGACGACCTATAGCAAGTTCGTATTTGCTATAGTCCAAGAGCTTAACTAGAGCCTCAAGACTAGCATGATTTGTAGCTTGTGAAGCACTAGTCTCATCGAGTAGCGTAGTACTAGTGGTAGAGGAATCAGACCAGATTTTGTCGGCATTTATTAGAGAAGCAAGAGCCTGTGGATAAGCCGAGCTATTGTTTGAAGAGGAAGAATTTCTAATCAAACTAGCAAGCCTCTGCCGATTAAGCTGCGGCTGTGCAACCTTGGAAACTCGAGAAAGATCCATCATAGCCTCAACATTGGAGAATGTAGAGGGATTGGACATGACACCTCCTCCTGGATAACTACCTGGAAGAATAGAAGATGCTTCCGGGCTGAATAGCCTGCCACGAGCCAATCGAGGATCAGAGCTGTGCTCCTCCAAAGAGCTCTTATCCTCACCCTTCAACACGTCTCCAAAGGATTGAACATACGGTGGTATTTGCCGTGTGTGTTGATGCTCGCGCTGTAGCGACAAGCTTCCAGGGGATAAGCGATGGGTAGAAAAGGTGGGAGTAGTAGACCCACCCTCTGGCATAGGAGAAGCCTCAGACGCCAGCACAGCTGCTAGGCAAGCATCCAAGTCTAGGAAATCTCCCCCCTCTTGATTGTAGAGAAAAGGGTTTGTAGGAAGGCTGTTATGTTTCAACGTATTAGCATCATTTCTGGGAGTAGAATGCGTGGTAGAAGTAGCAGACACACACACGCTAACATTACCAGGAGAACTGCTGCTGCTAACACTACTACTTTGCGAGTCTCCACGTAATTCTATCTTGTTGCTTACCCTATCAAAAGGAGAAGAGCCTTTTACAGCAGGAGAGGTGACGATATCACCGCCATCGTCACGCACACACACATTACTAGCGCTATTGTTACTACTATTCCCTCCCGGCTTGACAGATACTTCAGCAGTAGGTTGTTCTGCCCCAGTGCCCGCTGGCGGCAGAACATTCAAGCTTCCTCCGAAAACCATTGGTGAACCGAGGCTGCCGCTGCTTAGGCCGTTGCTACCACCATCTGAAGGATGAGTAGCTCCACTATAAGCCGAAATGGAGGCGCTGCCGCCGCTAGCATTGATATTGCCACCGCTGCCGGTAGGTTCGATTAAGCCTCCTCCTTGAACGCTAAATCTTACCTGAGATGATGCCCTGGTGGGGGACAGTGTGCTACTACCCCCTCTAGGAGTTCGGGAAGCCACAAAAGCACTAGCACGGGAGGGATTATTCGGTGAAAATGAATGATTTGCTGGATAAGATGCTTCACTGATTGAAGACGATGAAACATACCCGGCAGGAAACTGAGAAGAGACACCAGTATTGGGGGATATAGAAGAAGCGGGAGAATCGCGATAAGCAGGAGATCCAGATTGAACAGTACCGATGAGAGTACCACTAGCACTATCACCAACTGAGCTATTGATTTCAAACTGAGAAGAGTGGGATGAGGGGGGTGAGGAAGAAGCGAATCCCCCCACGGTCTGAATAGAGGGTGTAGCCACCGGCTTACTTCCAGATGATACCAGAAAACTACTACTTCCTTCCAACCCCCCCCGAGATGGGGCTAAATAAGCCCCTCCATTAACAGCGTTCCCCAACTTTCCTGCAGCATTTGCCTCCCCCCGTGCGTGTTGTAGTGGCAAGTTTTGCACAGCATCGCCAGGAGGCCAACCCATCAAATTAGCACTACTCGCGCCACCACTTTTGTAGAGAGACAAGTAGTTTGCTAAGGCTTCACTTATTCTATTCACCGTAAGGTTGATATCAGAACTACTTCCTCCTCCACCGCCCGAACTGCTATTAACTGTCTCATTGTTTCCGCCACTCTCAGTACCTACTCCTCCACCAGCTCCCTCCTCTTGAACTGACAATAGTCTGTTCGTCTGCGCTTGAGAGTTAACAGCTCCTAAAGGGCTAGCTTGCCTAGCCTGAACCCTTTGCTGATACAGTGGAAAGTTATTATCGTCAAGCAACTGCTCATGGTAAGCACTAGCCTCACCACCACTAACAAGCTGCTTATGGCTCCGCTGCAAGACTGAGGGGCCCCCAAAATCTGAAGACGGAACTGATCTAGCGGAAGCATTACTAGCAAACTCACCACCACCACCTCCTCCTGAAGGAGTATTACCACTAACATCAAACTTGCTAGCGGTGTGTTCACTTTCTAGCAGGCCATTGTGAGGCACTAATGAAGGTGAAGCTATCATTAGAGAAGCCTCCTTCATATCACCCACATTAACAGCAAAGTTAGAGTCGAAAGTACTACTATTAGCTTTCGTTGCAGTAGTGCTATTACCAACGAAAGTAGGAGAATCAGCAACAGCAGAATTACTCCCAGCGAAAGAATAGAAGGAATCCCATGAAACAGGAGAATGAGGCTGCTTAGGACTGCCAGACGCAAAACTTCCAAATGGATTGTTGCCATACCCACCTACTCCAGGCAGCGTCGCAGCAGTGCTGTAAGTTAACGTGGAAGGAGGGCTGAAAGTTTCATTAGCACCCATATTTTCAAACTTTCTAGAGGGGGTTGAGAGGTAATTTCCCCCAATTACCTCAGTGCTAGACAGCTGCTTCATAGCCATTCCACCTCCATTCCCTCCATTTATCACGGGAGGGCTTCCTGCAGAAGAAGCAGCTACAAGACTGTTGCCATACCATGGACGGTGGAGTTGCTGAGCTCCAACGCTGTTGTTACTACTGTTTCCCGCTAACTGACTGGGCGTGTTGTTACTGTTATTATTATTGCTGGTGGGTGTAGTAAAAGCATTCTCACCAGTGTGTGCTACCATCGTGGTACCAACTACTCCCCCACTGGGGGATGGATATCCCCACTGCTGCTGATTGAGCTGGTATTGTTGGAAAAGCATCTCCCTCCCTCCACTCCGGTGTTTTCCCCCCAAGGGAGACTCCCCTGACAAGCTACTAGCCCCTCCCCCAACTCCCTCCCCACCAATTCCTCCACGCAAAGTCGAAGCTAAAAGATCCATGTTGTGGTTGTGTGTACTGCTGTTAGATAGAAGAAGGGGAGGTGACTGCCCTTTTAAGCCAACACTTGGAGCATTGTAGTTACTCAACAAGCCACCCACTACCCCCGAGCCTCCCACACCACCATTTTTATGCTGATTATGCCCCCCCCTTACCACCACCCCACTTTTTGAGTTTCCCCCCATGGAAAGAGAGTTTTGCTGTAATTGCTGCTGCGCTTTCTCAGCTTCCTCCTTCATCTCCACGACAAGCCTCTGAGCCTGCTCATAAGCTTCTGCGTAGTAAGCAACTGCGCTCATTGAAGACTTTAGCTTCTGATTCAAGTTCGTCATTGCTATCTTCGCCTGATAAAGCACTACATTCAAATTCTGATTGAAGTGTTTTTGAGCCTCCTGCACCATCGTCTCATTCGCAGCAAGCTGCTGAGTAAGCTTCTTATTCGCCTCATCAAAGCTGGTAACCTGAGCATACAATCTGCCAATCAACTCGTCTTGTCTATGCAGCTTCTTCTGCGCATCTTCCCACTCTCCGCTTAGTCTTTGCACCAACATCTTCAGCTTCTCAACGTATTCCCCCACGTAACCTTGTGGAGAGGAAGTGGGTAGGTGGTATTGCTGCTGAGTGTCTAACTGGCGGGAGACTCTGGGGCGACTGGTAGCTGTTGGGGGGAGGAGAGAAGATTTGAGGAAGTTGAGGTTAGTTTGATTGTGAAGAACGGACACTGACACGCGACACACATACACATATGGTCACACACGCTCACTCATTATATCGCTCCCTACAGAGCATAGTGAAGATCTCAAACATAAATTATATCACATACACCCTCATCACATCCCCCTCTACACATCATCCTCAAGATATGTGAAGATACTCACCAACAGTTTCACTGGAGGCTACCACATCTAAAGAGCTACTAGCAGCCAAAGAAACTGCTGGTTGACCCTTTTCGCCAACCAGATTTTCCTGGGAGCCGCGTGCGTCGCCTTTGCTTAAACATATACGATAACTATCAGTGAAGACAAACATCGTACTACCCTCCTCTGGAGCCGTAGTTTCATCAGCAGCAGTTCCACTCTCAAAAACAGAACTATACGACGCTCCTTTTCCACCAAAAATTAGCAAATGGCCGTTGTGTGCGATAGCTGTATGCCTAAAACGTGGAGCAGGTGTGATGGGTCCGCTGCTTACTATCTTAGTCCAACTCCTCTTTATGAAGTTAAACTCGTGAAGATCTGAAAGAAGAAAATGAGGGAAATTGGGGGGAAAAAAATCAAAATATGTGATTCTGTAGGAAATACGAGGGTATTTGTGATTAGTTAACGTGAGATGTTTGGAGCTGTTTTATGAGAGAAGTATGTGGTAGATGATAATGAAGAAGACGAAGTTGATGAAGATGAAGAAAGCACAATCAAGAATAGGAAGAAAGATAAAGCAAAGAACAAGAAGGAAGCTAATCGAAGCGAAAATTACAGTAGTGTGTGCGTGAAAAATCAAAAATCCCAAAGCTTAAAAGGCAAGCAAAATCACAAGAGAACAAAAGCTTGCAGAATAACTTAATACGAAAACATTGATAGTTTTAATAACTTAAGGCATCTTTGCCAAATCGCACCAGATATTTTGTATATACACATACACACATCAAAAAAGATTACGCACTAAAAAAATTCTAAAATCCTCCAGCTTTTCGTTAAACAAACGTATATTTCGAGCTTCTCATATACATTAAACAGTGAGGATGGAATCCTAACAAATCCACAAGGATTGCAAGCTATAGAGGTTTGAAATCAGTGCGCGTTAGTGCAGCTGTGTGTTAGCGTCGAGCGATAAATTCAAAGGACTTAAGCCTGTAAAAGAAGCACTACGATAGTACAAAACAAAGTCTTTTTCGGCAACAAAATACTAATCTTGATAAAAATCCACCAAAAATGCGATACTAACAATCAAAATTTGAACCACTCAACCAATAACACAGAAAAAAGCACACACACAACAATGCCAATCTTCAACATACACAAATGCCACAACATATTCAAATTGTTAGCATTTTTGGCGGACGGAGATTTTATCTTTTCCGCCTTTTTCACACACTGTCCTGAAAAATTACCAAACAAACTGCAGATTTTCCTGCAAAAAAACAAAGAGAAGAAGGAAAGGCTTACCATTAAGAAATCCATTCACACCACCAAAGCCTCCGAAAATTATCATCCGATGGTCAATCCCTACAGCTGAATGCCTATATAAACAAAGTGAGGTAAACTTGCCTATTCAGTAAGGGACAGCTCAAAAAACTCACGATGAATCTCCAAACAAACACGCCAAACACACTCATACATGTATAATATAAATAATAGCTTCACAGCATGTTGTAAGATTAAAGCGATACACACAAACTAATAACACACCGTCGAAGCTCGCAGTGCCATAACACAAATGCTACCAGAAATCAAATCTGGCAGTATTACTAGACACAACACACTACCACATACCAAATCCAGCAGTACCAACAAAAAAACACACACCGCTAAAAACCAAATGCCGAAGGACCTCTCCCTGAAAGACCAAAAAACATCAAAAACCCCAAAAAACCTAATTCCCTAAGCCTTCTCACCCTTCCCAACATTCCCCAGTTACATCCTTAAGCGAAATCTTTGTGCGCAAGTGTGTGGTTGTGAATGTGTGTGCACGTGTGTCAATGTGTCTGTATGCGTGTACATGTGTTCATGTGAATATGGACGATCTCTACACCCCTCACACACGATCTCCTCAACTCAATGCCAACTCAAACCACCAACCTTTCCCCATCACTACACCACCCCGCACACACCATAAACTGCCCCAAAAACACTCTCTAACCCATATCTCGGCTCAGGAGGATTGCCCACTGCACTGATAACTTCCCAAGTGCAACTAATCGTGTTGAACTCTGATATATCTTCTAGTTCAACTTCAGCGTTAGTACCTCCAAAAATGTATATACACGACTTATAAACAACAGCAGAATGTCCTGCTCTTCCCAGAGGAACGTAGCTTGTGTGTGAGCTACTGCTACCACTTGAAGATGTGGATGATGAAGATGAGGTAGACGACGACGAAGACGAGGCATTTCCACCACCAGAATGATTAACATTTGAGATTCTACACCATTGCCTTTCATTGAGATAAACCCTCCAAAGATCGTTGTGAAAAAGCCATTTTTCAGTCATTGGATTCTGGCAAACTCCACCAAACAGAAAAAGAGCAGGTCCACACATTACTACACGGTAGTCTTGACGCTTCAACAAGAGCTCACTATGATGCTGTATAGTATGGCTAGTCCAAGTGAGAGTATTGAGATCACACTCGTGTATGGAAAAGCTATCCACACCATCTGAAAATCTTCCGTGAAAAACATAGATTTTGTCGTCGTAAGAGAGTAAATCTATGCCATCTCTAAACTGAGGGCAAGGACCAGTCGTGTCTCGGCGATTCCATCGATGTTTTCCATTTCCAACTGCAAGAGAGCAAAGTTAGCTCAGAATGTTAGTGGGAAAGTAGATGAAGAAGGGTGGGTGCTAGAACGAGCGGGGAAAAACGAGGGAGAAGAAGAAACAGGAGAAGAAGCAGAGGAGAAGCAGATAAAGAAGTAGAAGAGAAGAGAAACAGGAAAAAGTACGAAAAAACGTAATTCTGACTTTTTCGACAGGAAAAGAGCTTGGTTTTTATTGAAGCAGAGAGGTAGGAGAGCAGTGGGAAAATAAAATCAATAGAGGAAAAGGCATTGGACTCGCCTGTGCAGCTCCTTAAGTCAGAAAAAATCCGGCGAATCATGAGGAAGAGTGGAGGAAAACTGCACTTTTCTCCACACCCCTACAAGATGAAGCAAAACAGCTAAAAACACAAAAAAAAACCCAAAAAAAAACCCAAAAAAAAACCTTCACACCTTCTCCACATACCTTCCCAAAAAATGACGTCAAATCCCTAGAAAACTACCAACCCCCCTCCACGTCCTAACCCATAAAAACCATTTAAAATGCCCAAAAAACCTCTAACCCCTCCATCCCCCATCCACTCACGATATTCAAAAGCATATAGATTATCCAGCAGCCCAGGAGAAGCAGCTTCTTTTCCAAAAGCATAGAGCTGCCCACCACACTCCACAAAGGCAGTTCTTTCAGCCAAATGAGTCAATGAGTCCAAGAGATCCAGTTTTTCCCAGTGTGGAGATTGAGAACCTCTCTCCACACCTCCTTCACTAGAATCAGGACCCCCTATCTGACTGCTAGCCTCTAAAGAGACGCTACTCTCTCCAAATGAAGAGGTAGTCGCTGACTGAGAAGAAAAAACTCCGGAAGATGAGCGGTCAACGATAACCCCCTTATCATTCGATGTCAGCATATGACTACTTACAGGGAAAGCCTTGGCAGGCTCTTTGGGCAATACCTCCATACCTACAGTTGCAGGGCTTTGGATAGTTGGGGTGATACTATCTACATTACCACTACTACTATTGTGGCTTCTATAAGCGTTATGAAGCAGAGACTGCTGCTCGCGATTACTCAGCCTCATGAAATTCGAAAGATATTGCCCCATTTCAGATACGCTGAAGCTCGCCTTAGGGCCAGCTTCATGGTGTGCTCCGGGCGGATCTTGAAGATAAGAAATATAGGAAGAAGCAGCGTTGTCTAATCCTAGAAACATATCAGAGTTCTCAAAATCAGCCTGTTCAGTCGAATTTGCAATGGGATTTATACTATGAGGGATATTGCTGCCAGTAATACCTCCATCATTAACATTTCTACCATTTCCATAGCTAAAATTCCCCAAACTACCACCAAAAACACTCGTGTTTCCACTGCTACTAGCACCGATATTGCTGATGTTGTTGCTTATACTAGCAGAAGCACTATAACCACCACCGTAGCCACTGCCTCCGCCAGCAAACGGATTCGCAGTACTAGCTCCACCACCCTTGGAAGCTGCAAGGGAATAGCCAGAAAGAGAGGGAGTAGAACTTGCAAGAGACGAAGAGGAAAAACCACCACCCATTCGCACACCAGAACCTCGAATACTATCAGTGCTGTACCTCGAAGAGGAAGAAGGAGGATTTAACACCACAGGAAATAAGAGAGAGTTATTCCTATCGGGAGCTGCTACAGCTGTTGCTGTTGAGCTCAATGAAAGAAAAAAATTTCCCCCCATTGAGCCATCAGAAACAGAGGTTATGGGGTTGCTATTTCCACCCTGAAAGAACCCGCTGCCGATTAAGCTTTTTCCCTTAAAATCCACACTAGAATTGCTCTGAGATTGAATTCCCGAAATGCCGGAATGAGTATTCATCACAGGCTGCAGCATGTGAAGAGATGCGCCGGACGTTGCAGACATCCCGGGTGGGGGCAAGAGACTTCCGCTAGTAAGGGAGGTGCTAGATAGCAGAGGTTGAGTCTGGGTTAGTGAACCAGCCCCACCAGTCGGAGTAATGCCCTGATTCAAGCCATTGCTGGAAGGCAATACGCACATGCTTGCAGCACTGGTAGAAGCAGCTAATGTACCCCCAGGAGCAGAAGAAGCGATACCCCCAATACCACCACCCCCACCACCAGCTGGAACAGCAATAGCTACGCCTCCATTACTAGCAACACTCCCACTCGCATGAGCTAAGCCTAAGTTGCTACCAACTCCGGTAGCTCCAATGCCAGGAGGTGAAGTTCCCGACACTTTCTGGGTGGAACTATCGCGAGGAGGCGGAGGAGGAGGAGGAACATGAGGTGTACGTACACTGGTATTTCCCGGTGGTACTACAGTGCTACCAAAGCTCTTCTCCCCCCCCCTGTTACTTCCCCGATTAGTTATTGGCGGAGGAGGAACTTTTGAAGAAGGTAAGCTGCTAGCATTGCTAAAGTTGCTCATTGCTGCCGTACTCTTTTTCATTGTTATTTTTCCTTGCTGAAGAGATGAACTTGGAGATGAGCAACTCATACCAGTAGCAGCAGCAGAGGTAGCGAAGCTGATGACACTACTGTTACTGCTGTTGTAGCTATTTCCAACAGGACTACTCGTAATAGAATTACCACACAGAGCAGTATGATGATAAGAAAGAGGGTTTGTAACAGCAGAAGAGTTATTAGCACCGCCACTACCACTCACACCTAAAGAAGGCATAAACAAAGGAACAACTGCGGTACTTTGATTAGGGAGTGATGCGGTGAAAGCAACGACTGAAGTTGAGCTACTAACCCTCGATGTATGTACAGCACATTGGAAACTGCTCTTACTACAGGGTGACACCTTTGGTATAAACTCCTCCGCGTTAGGATTAAATCTTAAGCCGCTTCCTTTCCTAATATTATCTGTTAGGTCTGACATGTGCTGCATTGGGGTGCATAGTTGCTCATCATCTATTACACCAGCTACAAGGGGGGAGGGGAGGGGAATTTGAGAGACCTGAGGTACCTGAACTGATCTGAGAAGGGGAGAGGAGAGGTTTGCGGTGTGTGTTTTTTGGGGGAGTTTAGGATGAGAGGATGCTGAGAATGAGAGTAATGGCGGGTAAAGTCAATGGGTTGAGGCTGTGTGTACCAAAGCTGGGAAGAAGTTAAGAGTGGGGATATATATATTGAAGAAATAAAAATGATGAGAGCTGGGAGTGTGTGGTTTTACTCATTGTGTGTGGGTAATGTAGCTGGGTGGATCTTGGAGAGCCTGGGGTTCTAGACACCCAATACTGAAGTGGTTTCTGTTGGTGGGTGCGTGTGTGAGTGTGTGTGGATGCGTGGGTGTGTTGGCGTATGTTCATAACTGCGAATTTATGTATGCGCATGACCGCGTGTGAGTTCACAACACACGAAGAAGTGCCATATCTCATACACTAGATGTCAAAACACAACAAAACTTACCAACAAAACATTCGCCTCTCACGCACAAAAAGACAATCAATCGCACCCAAAAATTTCGCAAATTCTAAGCACAATTGTAGTTTTCGCTGTATATTTCACACACCATATCCCAATGAAGATCTTGAAGCAACACGCCACGAAAAAAATTAAATCTAACCTCCGTAGCTCTTTCACTCTACTATCTGGCACAAGGCCAACTTTCTCCTGGGTATATAAACCGACGTCCAGCTTCTTAATGATGCCTTTAGATGCAAAAGGAACACCTTCTTCCTTGCCGCCTATCGTGGAGGGCATATCACCATTATTATCTTGCAAACTGCTTTCGGGTAACATTTCACCAGCGAGTACTATTGTGAGCCGTAAGCATTAGAGCGTCAAGTTGTCTTCAAAATTTAAACTTTAAAAAACCGTCAACAGGAACACTAAACCAAGGAAAATACAGCGGTAATTTCGGGAATATTTTCGAAAAAATAAGGAATCGCAGATACTATCGGATTGGATTAGTGTGTAAGACAAGAGAAAGTGAAGGAAAATCCGTAGTAAAAGACATGATTTAATACGAACACAAGTGTGAAAAGGGAAAAGTATGAAATCTTCATATTAGAAGATGTGATTTAGAAGGAAAAAAATAGTGTAAGAAGAGCTTCTTCCTATAGCTTTTAATACTTCAAAACGTTATATACTCTATGCAATAGCTACAAATTACTTACGACAGTTTGCTGAGCAGAAAAATCGATAGGAAAATTTTCCATTAGATCAAGAGAGAACAACCACACCTGTGAGAAAATCCCAATCAAAACAAACTAACGTTACCCAAAAAATGTAAAAAACAGCAAAGAGCAAGAATGTCAAATCAATCAACCTCTACATCGTATTAGACGAAGCGAGATACTCACGGAACAGCACCAAATCGTTAAAACTGTAGGGGATTCGCAACTACAACTTCAGAAGAACTCTTCAGGAGGAAGTTAGGAAACAACCGTTTCACGCAGCATTACCTAACAGTGCAACCCTTAAACCTTTAAAACACGAGGAAGGTAAAGTAAGAGAAAGGCATAGATTGTTCTGGATGAAGGGAAGTTGAGTAATGTTATTAACTCTTTCTTAAAGGTGTATGAAGGCAAAAGCCGAGACGAAATTAGTCCAAATTTACTCGAATCTATGACTAAGCTGTTACACATAGAATGCAAATATAGAGCTGACGTGTCACACTATTCATTTTCAGAGCATGAAGGCTTGTAGGTGAAATCAAGCAGAACTACCAAACGAGCCCAACACTATAGTAAGAGTATGGGCATCGATCTCATTTTCTTGGACCAAAATCGTCAGCCTAACACCCCTTTCAAACCATTTCTCAGCAAGAGTGTAGAGCTGAGCCTTCATTCTTCAAGATCTTCGTGCGAAAAAAAGGTATGATATAGCCTTTTATCAAAAAACCACATGATTTTCCATTTAAGAAGTCGGATATGGTGCTAAAAATCAAGGAGACTGTAAAAATAAGGCTACCTACTCACGCGTGCACGACTTGCAGCACATAAAATAAAATAGCAGAAGTACGGTGCTCGACTCAAAAAAAACTCTCATCTACTATACTGCCAGATTTGGATGAAATAGGCGATTTTTTCCTTGCCTTAGGCAATCTGAAGTACCTAATTATTTTTAGCTACAAAATTAAGCTTCTGGCCTGCTAAAAAACGCTAAACCGCGGCCATTTGAAATCAAAGAAAAATAAAAGCACGCTTATAAACTCAAACCATTACATTATCTGGTTCAGTTTCTAATACACGAAATAATATTAAGGAGATTTCCTATAATCAAATAGGACACTTTTTTTTATAAAAATATCACCACTTTGAAGAAAAAATATCATATGGCGACTAGTCCATCATCTTGCAGCAGCTACTTCTATAAAAAAACCAAAAAACGTTCTAAGGTAGTCTTGAAAAGCATATTTATATCCTAAGCATGAACAGCAGATATCGTAAGCACAGCAGCGTGCTATCGGTCGAATGCAACAAAGGAACAGCAAGTAGCAAAGTCAATCATATTCAGTGAACGCCACAAAAGAAACCCACTCCTTGAAGTCCCAAATAATATGAAAAAAATATATTAAGAACCAGTGACAAAAAAATTCTTATCCTGTCAGAAAGAATATCAAACTAACAGCCGTAATAAAACTCGAATGGGACTTATGTAGTAGATGCCATGCACAGAAGCTGCAAAAAAATGCTGTACAACAAATCTCCAATGAGTTGAAAAGAATATTTTCGGCTGAGTAAGGTATCGGCGTAGCGAGAATCCCAAAAAAGTAATTACCTGTTTAATCACAGATCCAGATCAACCTCTACTTGATGAAAGCAACGCAGGAAAGGTCAGGCAAAGCCTTATATTTCAAGGCAAATTCACAGTGGCACCATGGTACGCAGTTCTATCTAAGAATTCCATAAAATACGCAATAGCGATTGCTCTGTGTATATATACTATACCCAAGAACTTAAGAACCAAACGCTACCTCACATAAAGCACAATTCATGAAATTTTGCACGGGAACAAAGGCGGACTTACACGCTCAGTCATGAAAAACAGTGGAGAAAGGAGGGAAGTTCCTCACACATATACAGAATAACATAAATAGTATACTTTTATATATGTAACAATAGACAAATGACTTTAAAACTGATACCAGACAGGTAGAGTGAATATATTCACACGAGCGCGCCGGCTGTACATACATCTACATTCATGCGTAGCAATGGACTCTATCCATTACTAGGCTCCGCTGCGTAGTCATCACTTCCTCAATGTTTACGATTATCAGAGTCTTAATTTCATAAAAAAGCATTCACTACATATATAAATGTATATACCAGCTACTACAAGTCGCACATATTACCACACGCCCACGCTAACACAGCAACACACTGGGAAATGCTGAGGATGCCTTCGCCATATATGTGTATGGATATCATGCGCAGCCCTACTGCGGAGACCTCAAACGTCGAGTGGCACCGCGGCTGGAAAAAAAGCGCAGTAAAACTTGGGTGTTACACACGATAGTAATGCGGTGCTCAAATGCACCGCAGGCTCAGGGAAAGGATATTTGTTATGGCTATTGGGGTGGTGTAGCTGCTTTGTTATGATTATTATCCGTTACCCAATTTTACTGGCTTGACCTTTATTTCGCGATCCCAGCAAGAACGACAGGCCGCGGAGGGTAAAGTCAATAATTCCAGGAACTCGTTACACACCGCCCCGTGCTTCGGGACAGGCTACAAGCAGTAAATATGATTACAAATACACGTGGGTCCGCCGTGTCTCGATGTGGTGCTGAACTTACAGGGCTGGCCATGCCGTGGAGCAGAAGAACGATCTTGAGAGTACTCAGTCATATTGGTACGTGAAAAAAGATGCATCACTTGATAAAATCGCATGATGAAGTGTATCGGCGCTGTTTTTTAGGAGCTAGTACTTGGTGGTATGGGCGAGACACCAAGTCTTTTTGTATTGTAGTTAAATATGAAACCTCGTTTGTTAGTTTTAGTTATGAGGATTGTCGTTTTGATGACTATACCGGTCAGCAAAGCGCTACGCCTTAGTTGAGATTGCTCTGCAGTGCTATCTGCTGTTTCCTGCATATGGGGCGCTAGCACTTGGGGTAAACGCAGTAAAGTGCATCTTGCTTTACAAGCGTGAGCGCACTCTTTCGTGTGTTTCAGAGGGTTCACTTGCTTATTACTGCTTGCTGAAAGGATCAATGTCTCGGCGACTAGAATAGAGACAAGCAGGTTTCATCCATAATGTGAAAGTCTTATATGTTAGAAGTGAAAATACCGTTGCTCAACATGTTTCCATTGCAATGATGATATTCGTTTTGGATGGTTTTGGAATAATAAGGAGACTATTATGTGCGTGCTGCAGATTTATTGATGGCTAATACATTTTTCAAGCAAGTTGTGTAGAATCGAGGGAAAAATGCAATATTTGGGAGTTTAGGCATTTGCAATCAGTGACTCATGCCAAATTCAATAATCATTGAAATTACATACCACATAAAAGCAAGCATGCAAGCATAGATAGTGGCATAAACATCGAAGAAAATATAAGTATGTTTTTTTGTGATTCTAGGCTCGATGCGAGCTGCCTTCCTGTGGATGCTGGCCATCGCTGAAAATCTAAGATCGATTATGTAAAGTCTACCATTGTATATTGAGTTTGTTGGAGAGAAAACTTATTTTTTCGGCGTTGCATGATACATTTGTTTGTAGCTTTATAACTTATGTTTTTTATGTAATAACTTGAAACCATGATCCAGGTAAGAGTAATAGCGAAATTTAATTTCGCGGTTAATGGCTTTTGTTGCGCGTTCAGTGTTCTGCATTTTATGTTACAAGTACTCATGCACGCAAGTAATACACTGGAACACAAATTATAAGCAACTCAAATATAGAACTGGAATGTAGTATGAACATTGCATTGCTTTAAATATTATTCCTTTTAATATAGGCTTAAGTAAAGATGATTTTGAGTATTTTCATGTGATTGATGCGCTTCAATTTTGTTCGTTTCCCACAAGAAAGCGCTATGTAACAGGCAAAAAAATATTCATACGAAAATGCACGCTGATTACAAGAAATTTTTAAGCTGATGTATACAGCAGGTAATGCACTAATGACTAGGGTCAGAAGTCAAGCATCTGTACGAAAATGAAGATACCAGCGCTGCTGGCATGCAACGATGGTGGTATATGCTATATAGCCAGTCTAAAGGTATAGTAATGGTAGCAGATGCAATAAATATTTACTGGAAAATGCCTTATTCCTTGGCAACCACGCCAATATAAGCTAATAGAGGAGATTGGCACATCGATAAATTATGTTCACCCTTTCAATCTATAGAGGTTCTTAGGCTGATTTTGTCGTTTGAAAGGGAGTTGCAAAAGAATCTGATGTATTGTAGCAAACTTCATCGCTGGTAAAATCCTTCATAAACGGCATATCAACCCATAGCAATCATTGAAAATCTTGCTGGGAAACAGTGGCACGCACAATAAAGAATAAACTTAGTGGAATTACCTCCAAATAGCACCTTAGTTGTTAATTTTATAAAATTGTTTTTAGAAACAAAGACAGCTTTACACTTTAATGTTAAAATAACAGATTTTTTATTTAGTTTTTACCTCTAATGAGGTATAAAAATGATCATAATATAGCATTTCCTATTAAAATTTATCAAATACAAAAAGTATGGAGAGCAAATACATTTCCGGATGCCCATTCTCCAGCTGGTACGGATAGCATGAGCTTAGAGGAACTACAGCAAAATAGCAACTTAGAGCTGCTAGCTGGCACGGATAGCATAAAATTAGAGGAACTACCTCGAAATGGTACCTTAGCTTTTCTTAGACTGCTCGCTCTTGAGGTGGCACCCAGTGAAAAAACAAGAAGGAACCAAAGCATTATTGGATACATATTTACTCTTTTTGGTAAAGGATGATATTGAGCAGAAAAGAGCTTAAATAGCATCGTCCTTTCAAGTGTTATCAGGAAATATCTTAGTACAAATCGAGATTTTCGCCAAGATGCCGTGCTTTATTAAAGCTTTTACATGAATGAAGGTCCGCTGAAAATCAATTGTGAGAACAGCTCCCCCTGCTCTCAGCTTAGGTCACAGAGTTTTTTCAAAAAATCAAAGTTAGAGATTCTTAAATTAGTTATAAAAGCAGAGTTAAACTCACATAGAAATGATGCAAAAAAAGTAAAGCTTGCTGATAGCTTTAAGTTCTTGTCTTATTTTTATTTGTGGAAGATCTTGAAAAGCAAAAAATGCTTCGCAAAAGGATGCTTCAAAATGAAGTATACTAAACTGAAAACACCAATAGAGCACATAGCAAAACTGAAATTAAAGCAGCTATATTTTTGTGATACTTCAACTTTATTATTTTAATGGCCGGCTTTATATGCTTCAATGTGATAAATAAAGACTAGCAAGCATCAGTGACTTTCCTGCTGTATGTCATATTCTCCTAATTAATTTTACAGGCCCCTGACTCATTTCAGAAAACTTGCAAACCGGTTTTACCGAATATCCAGTAGCTTGTCGTTAACATTTTTGCTCTATTAGCAGCATTATGTTGGTAGCTTCTTCTTTTGCAGAGGATAGTGGCAAGTACATTGGGTTCCATCCTACGGTCCAACAAATTCAGCGCATACATAGCAGCATTAGTACTTTTCATTTTTAAAATTATTTAGTTCTCCAAGAGTATTCATCACCACCGCTTCATCGAAAAATCCAAAAGGCAAAATAATAATTATAGAATAAATGATGGATTTAACCAGCAGGTGTTCAGCACCTATATCAGAGAAGTTATTAATTCGGTCTCCGGATATAAATGCGAATTTCAACAGTGAAAAAAAGATTGTACAAAACTATTAAAAGCGTAAAACCAGTGAACATTGAAAAACAGTTTGAGCTCGAGCATAAATTCTACTCTGCCAGCGACACATCCCATGTCGTCAGTATTCTACTAGATAAAAAAAAGGGTACACATTTTACTGGAAGGTATTAAAGGGAGAGGTAATACTTTACCGCATATTCACTGCTATAATATTTTGGAATTGAGCAACAATTTTGTAGTCAATTTTAAGCCTAATTTTATTTTTCGTTTCACTTCCTTTTTTTGGGATATAGATGAATAACCAAGGAAAAATTATTTTTATTTGATTATTATAGTTTTCGTACTTGCAGTACCGCAGTCCTCACAAAAGTGATGATAACTTTACTTCTGGGTGACTATAGTCCAAAAAGAGGGGATGCTTTATATAGAGGTACTTTTTCTAGTGCAAAGAGTTACAGGATTGTTCAATGTACTTTTCAAAGCCTTAATAGTACAGATTTATTTACTTTTCCAAAGACGTGAAGTTTCTTTATTATGCAAAACCTAATTTAGGAATATTGTATATTAATCACTCTTTTATCCCTTGCCACACATTTTTGTGGCTACTAAAAATATTAATAGGATAAGCTTTAAAAGCCTCTTTGCTTTTTCAAAGAGCTTGAAGTTTCTTTATTATTCACAATATAATTAACACCCATTGTATTACAGTGATTCTTTGCTAATTTACTAAAATTATAATCTTTGGATAAAACACCGTATATCACTAACCTTGATATACCATTTCTTTGAAACATATAATTCATTCGTAGTATCAGGGGCTTACAAGAAAACTCTATATACTAGTGTACTTACAGCCAAATATATCCAGCATTCCTTGTAGTATCATGTTTCATAATTATACCTTTGTTCATCATTTTCATTACAAACTTCTAAAACTTCTTGGTAATGTATTTACTGCGGAGCTACGCAAACAAAGAGCAGGAGCCTCATTTCCACCCTTTTATCGCGCAAACTGTAAATCAGACTTTTCATATACACTCCCTTCTCCAACCTAGGCGATGCACAGCTACAAAGACGCGCGCGCAGCAAACACAATACAGTCTCATCGCACAATAGAAAGCTTTGCATACCATCGGTACTTGCCATGGGTCTGATATGTGCTATGTAGGAGTTGAGCCTGGTGTGTGAGTGTGTGTGTGTGTGAGCGAGTGTATGACTGTGTGTGTGTGTGAGCGAGTGTATGACTGTGTGTGTGTGTGAGCGAGTGTATGACTGTGTGTGTGTGTGAGCGAGTGTATGACTGTGTGTGTGTGTGAGCGAGTGTATGACTGTGTGTGTGTGTGAGCGAGTGTATGACTGTGTGTGTGAGCCTGTGCTTGAACAAGGTGTGTGAGCCAGATGTTTATCAGCCACATGTGTGTGAGCCATATCTGTGTGCCTGTGGGATATACATTTTCATAGCTGCTTTGGGGGGCTTCAGCATGTCAATTCAATCCAAGGCCCCATAATGTGCCGTTTTCATCATTAAGGCCAATTTTGAAAGTTCTCGCTGTATCTGGGTTTCCGCCATATCTGCCTGCACATATGTGACTACTCTAAACTGCTTTCGATGAATGCAGCTAAACTGCAACGGAAATCTCGTCTTCTCTCAAAAGAACAATACTCTTCTTTGGTGTTGAAGTCTGGTAAAGAAACTGCAGTATCTTGAGGCTCAAAATTGGCTTTTTTTGCTGTAATTTTGCTCTTTTAGAGGAAAGTGCAGTATATTGGCACTTCGTCTCATAATTTCCCCTCTTTTGCTTCAATCTATCTCTCTAAGTAAACTATAGTGTATTGCCACTTTTTGTCATAATTTCCCCTCTTTTGCTTCATCATATCTCTGTCTCTAAGTAACCTGCCGTATATCACCACTTCGTCTCATAATTTCCACTCTTGTGCTTCAATATCTCTCTCTTTCTAGAGCCCCTTTTGTCACAAAATAATCGTGTGATTTGCCCCAATTTTGCTATTGAAATATATCAGCTTTGCAGTAACATTTTGTAGGCTGTTTATGTGGTTCCTTCAGTATATCGGCTGGTTTTTTATCTAATCTCCTAGCCAGTATACAGGTTTCAGTGTTTACATCTTGTTTGTGTTGCATGCGCCAATATATTGCTCATAGATAAATTATATGTTATTAAATCATTTTTTACGTAATTCGTGATAATATCAGCATTTCCTATTGAAATTTTTGTTTTTAGGAATAAATTATTTGTTTTGCATCATTTTCGTTGATTTTTGACGTTTTATAATAAGAGATTAAACCTATTTCATAACTTTTTTTTAGAAAAGGTTATCTAATTCGAATGCAAATTGAAGGCAGCGAGAGTAAAGTGTTTAAAGTTTCTGATAAAAGCTTGATTGGGAGTTTCTCACGATTCTGTGTTTGTTTTTTTAAGATCTTTGTATATATATTTCGTTATGAGATGACCTTTTTTTCTGATATTTTCTTGTGTTTTTCTTGAGAAGAGTTGTGCCCTCTACGGCATGTAGGTGCCTCTCCTGGCAGGGATTGGTCTTTCACTCACACTACCTTTTATCCGCGTTTTAAACATTCTTGAGCTATCTTTAATTTTGTTTTTTTGAAAGGATTTAATAGGTTTGTAGGTTGATAAGCTGTTATTAATTTTGAGCTTTTTTGAGAGAATTGAATAGCTGTTTTCATCTCTTCAACCCTCTTCATGACTGAGCTTTCTACAACAACTGAATAGTTTTTTTTTATCTCAACTTTTTTCAGACCATTTTTGCCTGAAGAAAGCTCTTTTTCTGGCTGCTTTAATTTGGAACTCATAGTTATTCCTCAGCGAAGATATATCCGGATGTACTAAATATTCGCAGCAGCGTTTGAAAGCTAGTGGGTGTGCACTTCGGTCTCCGTTTTACTTTATACCTCGAAGGAGGAAAAATGGAAAAACTTCCTACAATCACAGATGTGGTGGCTCACCCTACTGTGCTACTCTCCGTCGTTGACCATTATAACCGGGAGGCTCGTGTAACTTCTCGTCGTGTGGTTGGCACGCTCTTGGGGGAAATGCAGCGAAACACTCTACATGTGACAAACAGCTTTGCCGTTCCATTTGAAGAGGATGCTAGTGACCCCACAGTTTGGTACTTTGATCATAACTACCATGAGAAGATGTTCAAGATGTTTAAAAAGGTGTGCTAAATAGCTATGCTACACACATTATATTTAAAATTATACAATCCAAACATAAATCAAAAAATATCACAAATTTTTATGGGCATACGCACATATGTGCAGGTGCATGTACACGCGCATATACATATACCCTCACACACGCGTATACGTGTGCATACACAAATGCATCCACAATTATGCACAGAGAGATATACACACATTCCAAAATACACGAACACGCATACACACGGGCACACACACTCACTTAGACACACACACACATTCACTCAATTCTTTAGCTCATAGCTTCTCATCTTCTTTTAAAGTATATTTTTCTTTGTTGCTGCGGATGGCTTGTTCTTTCATTTTCATGGCTATATTGATAGAAGTAGTAGCTTATGGCATCTTTTGAAGGAAAAACTAGAGGATGCGATAATTTGTGTGTTGGATGCTGCGCTGCTGGAGGTTACGATTATAAGCATTGTATTGTAGACCCTGAAAATCTCATTATTATTAGCTTTTTTCCTCTGGGGTTCTTCTTTATTACTCTGTTAAGTCGGTAAAGGTTTCCTTTTGATTTTGAAGCCTTTTTTTTATGGCTTAGTGCGCTAGCCTCAATTGGTATGTGTGTGTGTGTTAGCTTTTATTCTTGTTTTTCCTGTATTGGTGTTTGTACTACTTTTTATCCCTTTTTTTCGTGTATGTAACTCTAGAACATGTATCAATCTATATCAGGGTACCCCATCTACATGTTACTATTCATTCATCGCATAAATTATATCCCAAAGGACACCAAAACTCGCAGGAACAGCAGCACATACCAAAATATGCGGCTTAACAGAACATCAGCCCCATTATTCGGTACTTTTCACTACCAAATCGCGTCCTTTTTCCCGGTTTTTTCTTAGGTAAACGCCAGGGAACAGGTTGTCGGTTGGTATAGCACCGGGCCGAAGATAAAGCCTGCGGACTTGGAAATTCATGAGATATACCGTCGATACTGCCTTCAGCCGGTATACCTAATTGTAAATCCCTCACCAAAGGTGCGCCCTTTATTAGAATTTTTTTCAAAAGCCTCCCGTGGGTACTAAACATCAACATGCACTTAATTCTTATAAAAAGCATGATAAAGTGGAATTCTGATTAAATCCTATGAATTTTCCTCATGACTTTCACGAATTTTCGTCAAAATTTTGGAGTTTTTGCTGAAACATTAGCTTTTTAAGCCAATTATTTCGTTGCTGTTTGCATTTGTTTCAAAGTATAAAAAAGCTCTCTCAATACATACAAAAATAGCGAGCATAGAGAGCGTCTTTTTCTATGAATTTGTGTGTTTCAAAAGTCAACATAATAGTAAATTATTTCCTCAGAAAATTGCTAGTACTCAAAATATTCTCAATACATACAAAAAGTAGCAAAACAGCAAGCATTTTTTTCTATGAATTTGTGTGTTGCACCAGCCTGCAGAATAGCAAATTTTTTTCCCAATAAATTGCTTCCTCTGCATGTTACTGATACTAAAAAAACTCTCTCAATGTATACAGAAATAGCGAGCATACAGAGCAGAATTCTTAAGAAAATTGGATTGCATGAGTAGTATTTTCTAAAAATTAAATTTTAGCTGCTTTGAAGACATTTTTCGCTTCTTTT
Source organism: Nephromyces sp. MM_2019 (assembly GCA_015657535.1). Taxonomy (NCBI): domain Eukaryota; phylum Apicomplexa; class Aconoidasida; order Nephromycida; genus Nephromyces; species Nephromyces sp. MM_2019. The sequence goes on from JADHZB010001022.1 coordinate 30,415, forward strand.
ATTACTTTTTAATGTAAAATCGTAGAAAAAATGGATTTCTACGATGTTACTTTGCAGATTCCACGCAGATTATGAAGAATTAAGTCGAAATAATTTTTTCACTGTAGTAGTGCTGCAGCAAAGAGGCAAAGTTTTAATAGTTTTTATTGCAAGAATACCGAGTCTATAGAGTATGCTTGTTCAATAGGTGCACGCTCATCATTGTGTGCGCTGGAGGGGCTCTGAACTATGCGCATCTAGAAGCTGTTATGTATGATTGGTAATGCTTTGTAAATATGCAATAAATATTTTTATTTTTAAGAGAAATTTTGCATTGCTTGAGCTTCTGGTTGAGCTTATTGTTGAGCTTATTTTTGAGCTTATTCTGGTGCTCTTTGCACTTCTTTTTGGGCTTCTTATTGCACTTTTTCTGGAGCTTCTTTTTGACTTCTTCATGGACTGCTTGAGATTCTTTTTGGGCTTCTTCTTGCACTTCTTGAGGTTCTTGGACTTCTTTTTGAGCTTTTTTTTCAGCCTCTGCTTGAACTTCTTCTCTCTAGTTTTTTTGAACTAGATGAGCCTCTTTTCTTAGTAAATATCTCGCCGATATTTGCTTATCTATTTAGGACTTGGTTGTCCCAGCCGACGCCTATCTTTCTTTCGAAGTACCTTCAAGCGATGACTTGTTTCGCAGGACCTTCTTAAGTATCCCAGCTACTATAGGTTAGTGCTCCTACTAGGAAGGTGGTGATTCTTTGCTTATCGCCGTTTTTAGCGCTCAATCGTTGGATATATGCCTTGAGAATCCCGAAAAAGTGATTCTAGCTTAAATTAGATTCTCTGGATGAGGAGGGGTAGCAATCTTTTGAGGTTGAAGCATATTTAAGCCACTCAGCAGCGCTTCTATATTCTGTATATACAGTGGCTTTCTAGGATGATTTTAAATTATAATGTGTTAAAACCTTCAGATATATTTACAAGTTCTTAAACTGTTTTTTTCTTAATCTTGGTATTTTTATTTTACTCGCATACAAAGGGATTATGATGCCGGATAAAGAGGTTTTAATATATATATTTTAAGGCGATTTTGTTTTGAATACATCTTCCAGCAATTTTTTCCTATTCGTAAAATCCTTACATCATTTAATGTCCAGGAGTAGGCTCAGTACGCTGTTTTAGCTGCTTCTCATGAGCCCTCTCTTTGGCAGTTTAAAATCGCTGTGTGTAAAGACTTTTTTTGCTCTTAGTTTCGTCTTTAAGAAATCCTGCGAATTGCTGCTTCATTCTTCTTTGTTCTTCTTTATCTTTTTCATTATTCAGCTTCAGTTTTCTGCGTATTTTCATATGCTGAAGTATATGCATTTGCTCTTTTATTGCCACGCATGCGGTTACCTTCTTTTCAGGTGCATATGAAGCGGAGGAAGTAGGGGTTGAGCATCTACTGAGGGATCTCAAGAATGCATCTACTTCAACCCTAGCTACTCGAGTGAGAATGCAGAAGAAAAATCTTCATCATCTGTATTTTTGTTTGACATATTTTTCGCATTCCAACCCCTTTTTCCCCCCGAAATGTTTTGGATTCCGGTGTATTTACATTGAAGTTGTTTCTGGTGTCTCTCAGTCGGGTGACACTTCTACGCTTGATCAGAAGTTTCTAGCCGACACCTTTTTGTCTTAGTTTTTGACGAAATATCTTCATTGTGAGTTGTGAGATTAGGTGATATTTCATTCTAGCTGAACATATTCGCACATTCATAAGCGTGTCAAAAGAATATTCTTAAGCTGCTAATGGTATTGTTTGCTTTTTATTAGTTTGGGAAGTGAAGAAGCACTTTTCATCTCCTAGTTTCATACCAGAAAAGAGTGTTTTCCTCCCACATGATTTTCCTTGCGTTTTTTGGATGTTTCACGCATACTATTGGTGTTGTTTTTGTTCGATTTCAGGTCAGTGATAAACTAAGTAGCCTGCGGATGCTAGTAACGAAGTTACAAGAAATTTCGGAATATCTTGGTATGGTCCTGAACAATAAATTGCCGCAAAATTATGCGATTTTACAGAATCTTCAGGTGAAGTTTTCGAGAAAGATACCCTGTGTGTGTTTAGTGGGGAAATATGCATCTCTTCCATGATCATCAAATTAAAGTATAGCCCTGCTTCTTTTGTTCCTACAGTGCTGAATTCTTTTTCCTGCGTATTCAAGTAGATATGGATAATATCTCTTGGGAACCATTTAAAGAATGTATAATAAACTATACATCCTAAATACAATTGTAGAGAAAGTTATTACGATGTTTATAGCTTTTTTTCTTGCAATGTTACCTTCTATAGCCTGTGTGCGAAGGATTTTTCCTTTCGTTTATTATCCTTTAGTATGCTATCATTTCACCTCTCACAGTGTTGGCTAAAACCTCTTGCAGTTTGATTTTTTCTGCATTGATTTGAGGTTTTTATTGCCATTTCATATATTCCATGAGGGGCTCTATTTTTCCTTACAAACTAGCCTACTGCCACCCGCTCTTCATCTAGTGTTTTTGGCTTATCCAGCTACTCTATGCCTGCGCATATTCTACAGGAAATATTCAGTTCATTGCCTGACATGGAGTCTGATGAGATGGTCAAGTCTTTTGCGATAGAATCTAATGACTCAAGTCTCTTACTATATCTTGGTTAGTTTAAATTAGAATTTTATTCTTTCTCTTCGCTGTGTGTAGAACCACAATTTTTCGAGCTTCACTGCCTTGTGTGTTAGCACTGGTGATGCTAGCCTATCTGACTACTTTTGGCATTACTAGGGTCTATTTCTTCACTGGATCCACGGGCTGCAATCTCCTAGAATGACAACATCGAATTTTGCTACCTTTGCATCATAGATTGTATCTTGTGCTAATTGAAATGTTTTGAAAAGTACACACTTATTAAGTAGTTACTTGTGTAGAGTGACAATACTAAATAGCTCATTTGGTAGAGCAAAGGACTGAAAATCCTGCTGTCGGCAGTTGAATTCTGCCTTTAACCACATTTTAGGTTGTTTTAGTAAAAATTTGATTTTTTAGGATTTTTCTTTATTTTATGATGGTTTTTGAGTTAAATGCTTTTAATCAGAGTGTATTTGGATGGTCTCTTCAAAATACTGCTTTGTTTTTAAGTTTAATTTGTGTGTGTGCGAGATGAAGATTATTAGGAACAAAATTCTTAGGTTTTATGTTTAATTAAATGATGTTCCTAGGCTCTTTTAGTCAATTTTTTTTTGTTTCATCTTTTAGCCTTGCTTTGAATATGCTTTATTTGCTGTTTCTTACTCTTTATTGAAATCAATGGGAAACAATGTATTCAAAGTATTCTTCGGCTCATTTTTTTTTGCCAAATTTGAGCTTATTAGATTTCAGCTTTTTATAATAGGTATTAGGGTTTAGGGTTTATGGGATTAATCCTATTAAAAATGTAAAATGAAGATTCATTTATATTTTTTTAATTATTGAACCCAATCTTCTGTCCTCTCAGGCAGCATAGTGAGAGCTATAGTGGCACTGCATGATTTTGTAAACAATAAGCTGGAATACGATCGAAACTTGGAGTCGAGATATGAGGTCAGATTTCCATTATATATTTTTTGTGTAGTTTGCCAAGAAAAAGTCGTGAACTATGTGTGTGAGGGTGTTTTTTGTGTGTTCGCGTCTGTGATGGCGCTAGGTATATCTGTGTGCCTCAAGTTATTTGTTATATCTGTGTGTGTGAGGGTACTGGGTATATCTGCCCGCGAAGGTGCTTTCACTATTATGAGCCTGCCGTTGGCCCTGCATGTTTAAGAGTCGCGTCGCTTTTTATTTTGAGGAGAAGCTATTTTTTTTGGGAATCTTCCCGTGTTCTTTGATTTTTTTCCCAGTATAATATCATAAGAAGATGCAGCTTAATTGCAGTTCATGTTCAGTTTTCCTTCTCTATGATTGAAATTTGTCAATTGTAGTTTGCTAGTCGCCAAAGCATTTTTTCCAACTTCTTCTACTCTTTCGCAAAATCATAATGGAAGCATTAAATCGGCTTCCTCCTCATTCTAAAACTGAATCTAAATGAGTCGATGATTTCACCTCTTCAAAGAGGCTAATCTCGCGGCTTGTATGTGCAGTAATATGTGTATAATCTACCATCCAGCCCTGCAAGTTTGTTTTGTATTCGTAGAAAATAATAGCTTGAACCCTACTAAATCTTTGCGATAATTGCTCATACCTCGGGGTATCTCGGTACCTTAATTTGATTCGGTTAAAAGAAGGTCCTCTCAAACCTGCTTAAGACGCTTGTCTCATGTTGAAGTCGCTCTCTAATATAAGCATGCTTTATTTTTTCCTCCTACTGCAATTTATGCATAAGTTGGTAGATTAGAATGTTTTTATGCAATGAATCTTAGGCGTGATTAATGGTACGCACCCTTTGGCATACTTGCAGACGAGGAAGCTTGGGTTGAGGGACTCAAAACCTGACCCTGACTCCGTTGGCCTTGAAGAGGTGGGTGGTGAAGGCAGTGAAGACAGCCAGGCTGCGAAGAAATCCGGAGAGTCTACTGGAAAGAATGACTGAAGCTTGCATTACTTATTGGAGATGCTCTGTGTGTAGTGGGATTAAGTTAATCTCGAAACGCCGATTTTTTTAACAGTAAAAATGACTGTAACTTGTAAGTACCAAGTACATGAAAAGAGGCGTATGCTTTTTTATATTTTGTTCGGTTCAAGTGTCAGCAGACATGACTGATATATATCATTGGGCACTACGCTATTCTTTACTAATTATTATCAAATGGAATTCAGAGGTGAAGATTTTGTGGAAAAGATATATGTGTTGTGGTATGATTTATTCTACTGCTGGAGTAATTGGAAAAAGTCCTATTGTGCTTTCCTTGATATTGTCACGAAGTTAAGCTCCATGACCTCAATTTGCTTATGGTAACAGCTGGTCATTTCTGGATATCATTACCTAATGGCTGGCCTGTGCTGCGACCCATCTATGGTCATCTTTGAAAAGTGGAGCGGAACAAAAAAGTATAGACACTTTTTTGTATCTTCAAAGCATCCAATATAGAGGCAAACCCTAAAAGTTGTAGCAAATTTTGCATATGTGAACGACAGGAGTGTCAAATCTCGGTATTTTAGGGGTTGGCTATAAATCTTGAGGGAAGATTTTATTCATATTATCATGCACTTAACATCGCGTAGGCGTTTTATAGAAAACGCTGGTAGTTTTCGTCCAACTTGATTCGTGCAGTGAATTAGGTGGGAGCAGAAAAAAGAGGTTTTTTACGGGATAAAGGGCCTCTTGTATGGTGTTTTTTGTGTGTGCGTCGTAGTCAGTATCTTAGGGCAACGCTACTATTCAGTAATAAAGACGCTCCTGCTGGTGTAGCTTCTTCAAATTTACATTGTTTTATGGACCATCTAAGGCTATTGTGAATATAGTATATTCAAATATTTTTCATTTTCATCTTTCTTTCACAACTTTGGAAAATGTGAATTGTCTTTTCCCGCTGCGCATGACCTGGAGACTTCAGCTATTATCAGTATAAGTTAAAATAAACGTTGCTTCGAGGTTGTGTAATTGCTTGTCTATACTCCAATCTTTTGCAAGCTCCACAGTGTAACACTTGCTCAAAAAATAGTGAATCTTGTATAAATTTATAGGCAGATTTAACAGATGCAACAAGTCCATGAGCAGATAATATATTTATAATCCTACCAAAGTTTACTTTCTTCATACCTGAAACAGTATATTTTATATTAATTACTAGATTTTGGCGTAGTATATCCAGAGTAAAACACGATAGATTATATGTAGGTTGTATTCATCTTTTCAGATTTAATAGTGGTATATCCAGAGTAAAACATGGTAGATTATATGTAGGATTTACTCATCTTTTCAGATTAGTAGAGCTAATATAGAAAGCTTCTACCGTATCAATACTGTATTTGATTGCGTATTTTTTATACATTTTGCGTTACTCGGAATCGCTAAAGTCCGCAGTGTGGAGTTAAAGCCGGGAAATGAACTGGATTATTTAGGGTAAAACTTTCATCGGAGTAACTGCTGCTTACGCCGTGTTAAAACAAGAATTTTCAATCGTTTAAGGTGACTGTCTTGATACTGTAGAAACTATCTCCAAGAGTTTAATTGGAGGATTTTATATGGGTGATATGAATATTCTAAAATTAGGCTTGGTAACTATATCCACCTCGTTGGGGGAGTAAGCCATGTAGTTCGTACCATTTTCTCTCATGGAGAAAGCGTAATATTCTTTGATAAAGAAGAGAATAACATACCAATAAAAGTATGAGTAGCTGCAACTGTATTGTTCAGCGGCAGTAATGTGTTGTGGAACTAGTTCTTATAGGCAGGACACGAATCATCCCGGGGCATTGTTCAGCTAGTGCATTATATAAAAGTCCTGGGAAGCTACCATACCTCTACGGGCATAACCATAGAATTCCGCAGTATAGAAGCTTTCTTATTCCCACAATAAGCTTCCCGAAATCTTCGCTGCTGTCACAGTTCGTCGTTTCAGGAACATGCAAATTGAATTGTACCATCTCGTCGTTTTATGGCACTCCATCTTCTTAAACCCAGCACCCAGCGCTCCAAGTTTTGCTTAGCGCATCTTGGTATAAAGTAAATTTCGAAAAAATTCTATCTATAAAGAGACACGCCAAAACAATAACTATAAGGAACTCCCTCTTAGTTACTTCCGTTACACAGTCTTTGTAAGAAAATAATCTGATCAAGAGGTTAGTCCAACATGGTCTTGCTGGCAATCAGCCGTCGCACGACCCCGTAACAAGATATTTTGAATCAAAAATACTTGACTATTAAGTGAGTTTCCAGCTAGAAACTTTGAGCGTAAAAGATTCTCTACAAAATAGCTTACAGGAAGGTTTAACAGTGTTGTTAGGGCGAAGGTTGCCGCCTATTTTACGCAGTTACCATAGCAAATGAGGGAGCCCACTCCAATCACTAACTAGAGTAAGGACAAGCAGAACTCAATCAAATCACAAATACTCAAGCACAGCTAGTGAAAGTCTTTTATCGCACGCTATGCGGCATGGGTTTGAGCGTATTGCGGGTGTGCGTCGTGGATATGTGTTGTACGGGTTGGATGTGTGCTGCATGTATGTCAATGCTAGTTAATTTGCAGGTGTGTGCGGGGGTGCTGGAAGTATATCTGCGTCTCGGTGTTGCGGGTACATCTATGTCTCGGTGTTGCAAGCATGTTTGAGTCTGGGTGTTGCATCCATAGCAACCAACACACAACTAGGTCGCCAAGGCTTGGAAGGGTTCAAAACGGCTATTTCTTGCTGCGAAACATCCTTGATGCTTTTAGCACCACTTCGCAGAAGCGTAGTTGCTCAAATTAAGAAGAAATTCCGGGTCAGCGCTATGGAAAATTGCGTATTCCAGCAACGATAAGACAAGGTACTAGAAGCGCGTTGTAAGATTGAATTACTGTAGCAACAAGTAAGTTTCTATTAAAAAATATACTGCATAAAAGGTTTTTTGGTTATTTCAGGCGGACTAATCAAAGAAGTGTCTGCCAAAGGCCTAAAATTGCTAATCTCGGTATGATAACATCGGACAGAATGTATCATTTAAGAAATTGTCACCTACCCCTGTCCTTTCAAATGTGCCCTCCACAGGAATGCAGTTCACTAGTAGGAGGGGTAGCGCAGGATACTCGTTAGGGATCGAATTAAAAATGTATCGAAAGAATAAAAATTATTTTAATTATATAAATCTATTTACTTTGTTTTGCATGCTTTATACTTGGCACTTCTAATCTAATTTCTTGTTTTACAAGTAGGCTTGCACAGGTGAATGGGTATATATGCGCAACGGCACGCACAATCCATATATATTCCAACCAAGAGAAAGAGTTAATCGGTTTCCGTAAGCAGGCTATACAAAAAATTTTTTTTGCAGCAAAGAAATTTCGATCATTATGGTGGCACTAGTTTGAATGTATAGCATCTACAAATCAAGGAAAAACAGAATCATTTCGACCGTGAAATATGGGTCCCAAAAACTTCAATTCTAAGCAGAAAAATTTAACTTAACTACCGAACAGTCTCGCAAATCCTCAAATATTTACACACATGGTTATTTCGCTAAGCTCATTAAAAAAAAATGGCGAGTGCCGCAGCGTAAGTGAACCTTTCTAAAAATTAATCCAGAAAATTACTCGAAATTTCTGGAAGTGCCTCGGACACTGCGTATTTATGCTCGCGCACTTACGAAGAGTACCCGCATAGCTTTTACTGAGGTCACAAAAAAGATTGGTATGTTAAATACAAAAATCTGAATCAGGTTGCCTTCGCTATCAACTAAAGGTAACTTCTGAATCAGGTTGCTGTCGCTATCATCTAAAGGTAACTTCTTCCAAAAGAACCCCTAAGAAGTTCCAAAAATTTTTTTTTTAAAAATACGCGCAAGTGAGTACTTCACATATTCTTCCTTCCCTTTAGCAATGCTTTATTTTTTTTAAGACTTCCCCGGCCATAAAAGGGAATACTGCTTCCCATAAACTTCATACTTACTATGAAGACAAGAACTAAGCCACACGGCACTACAGCTAAGACTATAAAAGCCCATAATTTCGAAGATATTACACCCTCTGAGTTTGACCGTGGTTTATTCTCTCCACCCTGCGAGAAGGACCGCAAAGACAAAAATAAAATTAACCGGTGGAAAAAAAGCTTTGAAATATACACAATACATCAAAAAAGAAGCAACTAAAAACAAACAATTACAAGCATGAAAAAATATGGAGCACACATTGCAGCTACTCCACAACTGGACCGTAACAAAGATAACATCTCCAACATCAATCTATAAAATATAGTTCTTATAAAAAAGCTGTAGCACACAGCCAATTAATCCACAGGGGTTTACAATTAAAATGATGCTGGAATTACAACCATGTGGGTAACTTATTCAGATAAACTACTCTTATCTTGACATCGTAAACTTTCTAGCTTTAGAAGCATAAATACTGCATATTAAAAAATTTTGTGCTGGAGCTGGGCCATACCAGTACTTCAAGGAGCATCTCTTCTAGCAAATTCAATTGAACAACATTAAATCTGTGAGGAGTCACATTTTCCACCCGAGTTAAGCATTTGCTCGCCTGAGCAGGCTCTAAGGGTATCAAGCTAGAGTGCTTTGCCTGTATAGTTTCATCTATGTTAGCAAAACAAGCAACCCAGGCACTATAAGCCAGCAGCCTAAAAACATCAGTATCTCTCATACCCTAAAAACAGCAATGAAACGTAAAGAAATGACACTCTCATTCGCACGCGAGGTTAAGAGAAAAAACTCATCTTTTGACGTATTTACTCATGCCAAAATTATCTTCCAAAGGACACGAATGCACATCTATAACGCAGTGCTAAGCACACCTATATAACGACATGAAAGCGTTAAGTTTCCAATCTTAATAAAGATTAAAAGCAGAGCCATATAGCCTAGAGATAAAACGAAAGCTTGAGGATGCCAGAGGCAGATAGATCCAAACAAAAGGAATGGACACTGCTTACAACATTAAGAACCCTCAAATCAGTAGGCCACCATCAAAGTCCTAAAAACTATTTTTTCAGAATCTAGATAACCGTGAGCTCATGTTAGATTGCATGTCAAAGATAAGAGTAGGCGAAGAAGATAACAGTGAAGAGAAGGAAAACAGTCGCGATATATCATTTCAGCCAACATAACAAAAGCGTCGAACAGATGAATTGAAACAAGTGGAATCAGGAAATTTCATGCTTTGTGAACCTTGCAGTATCATCGAAAGCTTGCGATAGAGGAAGAAGTATGCATTAGAAATCTTCATAGGATTGCAAGAAGAACACGAGTGTACATACACTATCTCAGAGTAGCAAGATTGTGTGCAAAATCTTCAAAGCACCAGCCTGAATAGAAGAATGTCAAGAAATATTATTTTGCCATAAAATGATCAAGTATTGCTCAAATCCTTGAACTTAATAGCTCGTAGAAACAAAAATATAAGCATCAAGATTAAAGTAATAAAATGCTGGGTTGAAATAAAACATTGAAAAACGCATAGCAATATAATATTTCACATAAAATTTCCAACGCAATATACCCTAATTAATAATATTTTAGACTTCAAGCATTGAACTGATAAAAACGGTATATAATGAGTGTATAGCAAGTACCACAAGCAACTGATAGCATTAATTGTTATCCAGCCACTAACATTAATTATGGCTAGTTCTTTGATATTTTCTCTAGCAGCATCCTTGTTCGCCGAAAAAAAATTATCCGTAATTTCTGCGCATATCCGAAGCCTATTCTTTATGCTAGCCTCAGTCATTCTTTCCACTAGGCTGTCGGATTTAACAATGATACAGATAAATAAATTGAAGATGAAGAAAACTTAAAAATGTGTAAAAACAGCTCAGAGGGACATGAAACAAGCAGAAACAGAAATTAATGCATAGCATCACTACAATATGAGTGACTCAATTAGATGAGGAAAAAAATTTAACGCACTACAACTACGAAAATAGATCCAAAAAAGCTTTTTAATCCAGAGAAGATAGCACTTATGCACTATCGTACCTATGGTAAATAGCAATTGTGGCCGTAACACTTATTTTTAAAGATATATCGCTAGCTGCTCATACGGATTCAGGAATGCAAGGAGAGTAAAAAAACACACCCAGTTATCGGGTATTGCAAAAAGACTAATCGTAGTGTGTCACAATCTCGAAATTAATCCCCGTTTTATACCGACAATCATCAGATCAGTCATACTTTTCAAGTATCACAATAATCTATAAGCACACGAATCTTCGCTAACACATACGAATAGAAAAAACTAGGAGCAGGAATTAAGAGAATATTCTCATCATGACGTCGCTAATGAAGCGTGATATGGCATAATATTGAACTAACAATTCTGGGGAAGATGCTTTACATATAGCTAGGAAACGAAAGCGTAGCTCAACCTTATTATGGGAAATAAAAAAACCTCTGATGCCGGATAACTTAACACGAGCGAGCATATCTTGTGCTGTGATATATTTGAAAAAAACATCTGTCGCAAGTGAAACAAAAGTTAAAATACAACTTTTTTTTCCGCTGAAAAACGTTTTATTGGAAAACGAACTTTCTACCGCAAAAATAAATGCCATTTATTCTCTGACCATTGTGAGGGCGAGAGACTCTGCATCTATAACCGAGCAATATATCAAAGAACGCTCTAGAATAACTTAGTATTGGGATTCTTCGCCATGCAGTGTACATGTTTCTACGGTCTTAAGCACGGCACATGCTAAGCATAAAAAAAAAATTATTTTCCTTCTTTCATTCAATCGCCTGTTCTGAGCCAACCCGTTTAGAGTCTACAGCATATTTAGTAAAAAAAATTTCTTCCGGCAATAAATGATAATTGCAGCATCAGAGTGAACAGAGACCTATCCATCATTGCATCAGAGTACACCTTGTCACCGGAGCTATCCACTAGAGCATTGGAGTAGTAGGAAAGATCTTGCAAATAGGGTATCAATGACTCAAATACGCTCTCAAAAATTTTGATGGAGGAAGGAGCATTTTCATCTGGAATTACTTTATAGGAATTCGCATCCGAAGTAAGCGCCATGACAAGCATGGGAGGCCCCATTCCCCCCGTAACATCTGATGCCCATCGAGGAGAATTCAAAAATTCAAGATGGGAGCAACAAAGCAAGATGGCAAAGCAAAAAAAGCGAAACATGATGCAAGAAAATGTTGAAACTTTCAACGTCTTTTATTGATGAGATTAAAAAATTTTCTTGCGGAAAACTACTTCAAGCAGAAAGTCGATTCATGGTGCATTTCATTCAATCCCCCTCAAAACAAATGTGCCATCGGCTTTTAGGTTCCGTTGATGTATGTGAACTGCTCAGAGTGCAACTCGAAGCCTTCAAATATTCTCCTAGCTCCAAATGCTCGAATTCGAGTATATGTAGCCCGAAAAGTGTTGCTGGTACCAACGGGCATGGCTGGGTTGTGACTTCTTCGGCACCACCAATTAGTGCACGAAGAAGTGGCAAAGTCTATACCAAGAACGTGGGAGCCAATAAAGGTCACGGCGCATATATTAGGATAGGTAAGCACAGCTTAGCTTCGCCAAAAAAAGTTGAACAGAACATATAATACGATAGGAATCAAAATCGAAACCGGATTGTATTCATTAGAAAATCGAATGCAATAACTAGAGGGTAGCATAACACATAGAATATATTTTGTTTCAGGTTTCTACACGTATTTACACACCATGAGGATTTCTAGACACGTATTTTCAAAATCTAGTACTACACGCTTTCTCATTCCCTGGATGCTGTAAGTTGTGACATATCGAGGGTACCAACACAGGACTGCGAGCTATATATACACTCTTATAGCTGTTACTAGCATCGTAATGCAGCGCTTACTGGTTACCAGAACTATATTTAACCTCATGAGGGGTGATAAATGCCTACATTGCACAGTAGGTAATGGGTCTGATGCAGGTGCATTGATAGTACATAACTCATCAGAGCCAAGAACCGATACTTTGCTTGTCTTGCAAGCATTTCTAACTCTTGCAGTAGCCGTTCAACCCTTCTTTGATCATCGTTCCATCCTCCCTTGCAGCTACAGCTGCAGGAGTCAACCTTATCCACGGCTTTCAATAAGAATTCTATCCAAAAATTTCCTTGAGTAGAAAATATGATATTTTTTACACCATTTTTATTCAAAGAAGTAATAGTTTATCAGAATTTCGCTCGCTCGCGCAATGTAAGAGCACACTATAACTTTTTTCAGGATGCTATACTCACAAGTGTTGATCTAGCCGCGTTATTATTCTGGTTAAGAAGCTATAGGTACTTTTTAAGCATTTGATATCCCAAAAGGTGTGATTTTTCCATAAAAAAAAGGCTAGCAATATCATTACCTTTGTGCTTTAGCTGCAAAGGCTGGAGCTGCACATCCTTTTTGTAAAAAATTAAATTTTGGTGGAAAGAGAGCTTGTTCGACTTGATTCAAGTCTGGTGTAGTGCGTGCTATTTTTTTGTTGGCCTTTTAGGTGTTGGTTTGATACTGGAATACTTAGCGCCTTCAAAGGAAATTCTTTTTTTTATTCCTTTTTTGCATTGAATGGTAATACTTGATGTATGGGCATGACTAGCACTTTGTTGCGTTCCTGTTCTATAGGCATTTTTTGATTCTTAAAATATTTTAGCCTGCGTACTATCTTGCTCATTTCGGATGAGAATTCAATATGGCTTTTATGGGCTTACGGTGGTACCACTTGAGTCGAAGCAAGCTTTTCAGTCTAGATAAGAAGCCAAGTTTTGGGGAAAACGTAGGTTTTTGTAAGCTAAAGCTCTGAGACAACCACTAAAAAAAGCAAATTGCAGGTAAAGTCGTATACTAGCATGTTTTCCGGTACAAGCCTACACCAGTGACTCAATTTTAGCCTTCAAAGTGGCTGAAAAACACTTTTATGAATAAAGAATTTAAGCTTATTAAAAAGCTATCAATCTAGTAGTTTTAGATCTTATTTTCCTCGCAAGGATTTTTGTAGGTAGCTCTAAACTTTTACTAGAAAATAAAGACAGCCATATGTCTGACGCATGTAGTATCAATCTTTAAACTACGTGGCACCAAAGGCCCCATTTCGAGGAATGTCATTTAAAGCTAAGCCATATACGCTAAGTATGACGAGGGTACTCATTTCGGTTTTCAAATTCGCTATGCAAGCTGCAAAAGCTATGATATGCATGTTGTATTTTTTTTTCATTTCATACAGTAAATATATGGTTAAAAAAGATAATTTCAAAGTCTCTTAATCCCTAGTTTATTGTACATGAGCGTAAAGGTTACGAGGAGAGGCCCAATAAGTGCAATGCAGTTCTCATGAACCTCCTTTTGGAAGACACTATTTTTGCTTTAACTTTTCTTCGTCAAGCCACAAATTTAAGCAACCTTGAATGAATGGTAATCTTTATAAACCTTTCCGGAAAAAAATTTTTTTACAATGTAACAGAAGTATAAAGGAATTCGCTATTTTAGCTTTAACTGGGAGTATGACAAAGGAGCTGAATCCCTAAAAGTGCTTGCTGAACTTTCTAATTGTACGTAAGGCAACAAGTGCTCGGAATACCTGGGGCTCATCCATGAGCTTAACCTAACAATAACTCAGAAAAATTTCTGCCTAAAACAAAGATTTCGAAATGAAGCACATTTACCAACGTTCTATTCGACAGCCAAATTAATTGGCATACATTGAATTATGCAGCGAAACTATATGGTGGGTTGCAACATTATGCACGCCTCAAGCATATGATAGACCGAGGTATCAATTTTGCACTATTTGACTATAAGAGAAGAATCATTCAAGTAGCGAAATTGATATTATTATGCTTATAACCAGGTAAAAGCATTTGGATGACTACATATGAAAAACTCCACAGATCTCTGTGATTTTTGTTTTTGCTCTGAATCCTAGTCCACGCCAGAGAATTAAAATTTTTCCTAGGAAGCCTCCTTAAATTTTTTGTTTTTAAAAACTTTGTTGATTCATTATTGAAAGTTTTTATTAACTTTTTCCCGAAGTATAGCATTGGCGTTCAGCGATGGCTTAAATACGTAAGACCCCGTAGACCGTGAACCCAAAGATCAGCGTTGTGCTCATCATACGATTATGGATTCCACGTTGAATCATGGCTTCATTCCCGCTTTTGCTCGTCTATAATTGTAATACCGGAATGACGAAGTTTAATATCTTTTTTTCAACTTTTCATGCATTGACGTATGCAGCAAGCACTCTAAATGAAATATATTGTGATGGATTTTGCATTTAGCTCATTTATAATCACCGATTGCATTAGCTATTTTATTGTTTTCCTTCCATTATGTATGGAAAACCTAATAAAAGCTATCAAAAGTGGTTAGCTATGCAGGAGTTGAGTACCTTTGCTATTCGTCGATAGGTGCCTCCTTGAAGTAAAATATCAGTCACTCACTGACGCGCTCTTCCGCCCAGGGAAGATACTTTGAGACAATATATATGTATCCATAGCAGATGCTTCCTTGTTATACAGTATAAATGACACAATGCAATTTGTTTTCAGTTTGTTGTGCAACGCTGAATGGAGGGTATTTTTCACGCTAGGTTACGAATCGTTACGCTTGCTGCGTAGCAAAGACAATGTCCAACATGTCGACCAGCAAACATCGCCGGTTATTCGATTAAGCTGCAGCATATACTTCATTATGTAAATGGGCGTAGAGTATTATATTTACCTTCGTAAATAAAATCCCACTTTAGTTACTGCTCATTGCAATGGCTTAATTCGAAAAAAATCAATCATATGAACAATCGCTGAATATCTGATTAATAAGCTACTTAGGTAGGGCTTGAGGAACTGACAGTAGCGGTTTACTAATATGGGCGTGCAAGCAACAGTAAGAAGCCGCAAGAGTGTCCCTGGTAAATACAAGCATGCGCTGCCCCTGACTACCCTACAAATCTTGCTCTTATAAGGCGAAGCAGCAGTATTGGCAAGCACACACACACAGCTATAGCAAGATGTAAGGAGTACACCATTACATTGACGCATCCACACCTTGTCACCCTCCATGTTAGGCATCTCTCTTATTTCCAGAAGGAAAAGCGTTAGCGGAGACGGAACTTCGTCTCATCGTAATCATTGTGTGATGCTTAAGTATAGAATAGGTGAAACATAAAGCGTTTGGTAACTCGACTGCTAGATAGAAACGGTCATCTGCATGAAGAAAGTATATATCAGCAAAAACCTGGAAAAATACCCTGTTCCAACTTCAAGATGCCGTGCACGCATGCTTCAGATGGATTTTCACGCCGTGCCCCTTGCCAACAATTTTCAGTAGCTGGCACGCCTGATATGTAACGGATCCTAAATAAAGGTGCGGTAGTCAAATTTACGCTTTTTTTGTACTCCCTAGGAGAAGGAGCTAAGACACAACTCTTTTATCTCGAAGGGTTCACAATCACCAGTGCCCTCAACTTCTACGAGATAACTCCTTTTTTTCTAGGGAGAATATATTCCTCACATGCGATGCCATCCTCATTTTTTGAAGGTAGAACTGCAAGAGAATTCTTATTGACTGATGTTTCTGATCGAAGCTCTAATAACCGGTCATCACTAAATGGCCCTTCTTTCTCTAATGACCTTAACAGAGGCTCAAGAGAGTTCCGCTTGGCGCGAGCAGCCGCCTTTGTATCGGCTGCAACTGCAGGTACGCCTCGTGAAACTCTCCCGGATAATGCTTTTTCCAGCCCTCGAAGGCTCTGCCTCCATCATCTTTGCCTGTCGACCTTACCGTACCTGAAGATGATTTTGTGTCTTTACATGCTGCTAGCTTTTTTCGATAGCCCAAATCCGTGGGAAGACCGTATTAGTATGTGTACGGGCAACACACGGAATCGAGGGAGAGGAGATAGCATTGGTACGGGAATTACCACGAAGACGCTAAAGTCTTCATTGTCAAATGCCGACATACCTACCCAAGATCTTGATATAGAGGATGCTTGCTTGAACTTAAAAGTAAGAAATCAGCCCTCTAGCGTTTCTAAAGATTACCATCTCAGTGGGGAACTACCAAGCCAGGTTACCCATGAATCATATCTACAAGAGTCGAATTATCATGAATCGCATTTCGAGGTGATGCCAAAGCTGCTCCAAGGTGTTGGGGAGCTACTTACTGTTTCATTTCCCCTTCAGATTTCTTCTGAAGACTCTAATCCAGGAATTTTTTTCAGAAATGTAGCTGAAATTCGTCCTGTAAGTGATGTAGATAAAGACTATACTAGGACTAGTAATGAGCTAGTAAAACAGGATAGTTTTTTTCCGGAAAAACAGAATCGAAAGCACTTGGTTCATCAGCAAACTGCACTGAGTAATTTACCGCTGGGTGTTCACGTCATTTTACCCATTGAAAATGATGAAAAAATCCTTTCAGAGTGTGATTTTGATGGTCTGCTCCCTCCTAACTCCACGTGTTATGTCCGAGGTGTTTATAAGATTCCCTGCAATACTGCTGATAAAACACCCCAAAATACTGATAAAACTGGATTTTTTTATTTCAAAAATGAAAATACTGTATCCTCAAATAATGAAAATGCCCCTTACAGTAACTATCCTCCAAGCAGTGCTCTCCTCTTTTCGAGAATTCCTCTTTTTCAAGGAATAAAGAATCTTAGAACGGGAATTTTTTCCTTTTTCTTCAAAGAATCCAAGAGTTCAAGCAGATTTGAAGCTTCTTTGTTGCCTAAGCGAAACACTATCATGGGGATCATCGAGGTGTCCATATTGCTGGGGAACTTTGCGTTTGTTTTATGCAGGGTTTACGCTACTGGAAAAGCTACCTCTAGCTCCATCTCGCTATGTATGCTGAGCATTATAGCTGCAATCGATGTAATACTTCATTTGCTCAATGATCACGGTCTTGTGGAGCTGGCTTACGATGCTTTCTTAGAGAGTTACCGTATCCTTGTAGTATCAGGTGCTGACAGCATCGCTGGGAAGGCACTTCAGGGCAGTACTGCTCGCTTGGGGAGCATTTACCTTTTTCGCTTGTTGAGGCCAGTTATATTTTGTTTGAGTAGCTACACTCTCAGAAGAATGATTTGCAGCATTTTCAGGACCATGATTAAGGTAAATTGATTGCAGGGAGTAGTGTAATGTGTGTGTTAAGCTCGAAGCTTTGAGGTGCCTAGGATGGTTTTTGCATGAAAAATATTGATAGAAAACATATGGACAAGCTTTAATAATATATTTTTTATAGTGCAGTCAAAAACATTCTCTTGATAAAATCCTGATAAGGTTTGACTTATTTAGCTTTTCTGAGGGGATAAAACCAAATATTCGGATTATTTTTATCCTTTAGATTTCTGGTGATTTTCAAGCTTTTTTCCCCTAACTTTTGTAACTATGGCACTCAGTTTCCAATATTTTGCGGCATGATAACTTGTTTTTGCTGAATTCGCTCGGCTTATTGGTGCAAAAAGCTTTTTTTCTTGTTCCAATTGCCCTTTCCTCAGTGATTGATTATTGTACTAGTATGGATATTTCAATTTTTCACTTTTTGGATTGCATAGATTCTCTGAGGGATGAATTTTATGGTCCGTTCCTATTCTGTGATTCTCTACTGTGTTTTAGCCTTTAGGATATACCGCCTTTGACTGTTCTCCCAGCTTTATGCTTTAAGCATTTTTTCCTTTATTTTGAGAAGAGTATTCTTTAGAATATATTTTTTAGGGTTCAGGCTTATTTAGGGTTTAGGTTTGTTTAGCGTTTAGGATTTACTTTTTAGGGATCAGGGTTTAGGCTTGTCCAGGATTAAGGGTTCAGACTTGTTCAGGGCTTAGGGTTTACTTTTTAGGGTTTAAGGCTCACAGTTTAGGGTTGCAAGAGCAATGATGCTCTTTTAATGTATGGGAAGAGAGAATACTTCTGCGGTTGATCACATAATATACACTCATGAGGAAGGAAAACTGTTTTATTGGCACTCACCTCTTCAGAAGCAGTCTTTTCAATTAGAGATCGGCGTATGTGTTAATTGAGTTTCCTGCAGGTAAAGGAGATATTTGCAGCTATCTTGTTGAGTCTGATCTTGTTTGATTGGTGGGGAATCATCTTCTTCTCTGGAACTGTTGGGCAGGAGCAATTTTCTTCATTCTCGCGTGGGTTCGTATCTTTAATGATGGTTATGTCAGCTGCTAACTTTCGTGAGGTAGGAATTTTTTGCTTCATTCTTTAACACTACAGAAGAGAGTTTGTTTTGAGTATATAGCTTCCATTAAAAGTACTACTTCCACTCCTTTTTGCAGTAGATAACAATGCTATCTTGGCTCCATACTTTCTTCCTTTATACTTACCTGATAACTGCACCCGTTTTATCGCAAATCTCTATGTGTTTCTCTCAAATTAGATTTTTTTTCAAATTATTTGCAGCGAAAGTTTCATGAACTGTGCATAGTTAATAAAAAATTCATCAGTTCATAAAAAAAGATATATATAAATATATCTCCGTCTCTCTCTCACGATGTCTAAATGACTGTGCACTTTGTTTTATTGTCATTTTTATAATGTTGCAATTCTACATAAATTTGTAATATTCTTTGATTCCCACATGATTTTTTGTCTTTTTTCCGCTTTGAAGGTATTACTGCCAGGTTACGCTGTTCATCCAGCTGCCTCCCTGTTTTTCCTGACATTTTATCTATTGGTGGAGATACTGCTGCTGGGCGTACTTACTGCTGCACTTTATAGTGCATATAAGGAAGAGCACTTAAAGGTAAATTTAGTCAAAATCCTTATTCCTAAGCTTGTAGAACCAAGCTTTGTTACAAACCAAATGAAGATTGAAGACCTTGAAGTATATTTTGTCTATATATATGCGTGTGTATGTATGTGGAGTATTACATGTGCGTGTGTTTGTGTAGTAACACATTTGTAGGTGTCTGTGTGGTTGGAGATACATGTGTGTTCCTAGTTGAAGTGCATCACATCAAGTTATATTTTTGCTGCTTTTATTTGTTTCATTTGTTGTGTGTTGCATAATATATATTGCTGATGTGTGTTAGCCTTGCTAGTCTTACTGGAAATCTTTTATCGCTACAACAGGGAATTGAATTTTATATTTCAGAAAGAAGGAAAAGTCTTTTATAAGAAGAAAATTCATTGTTTTAGTAATGCAAACCGAAAAGAATGATGCATTATATATATATTAACTCTAATAGTAATAAGTATGTGATATTGGAATGCCAGCGACATATCATTTTTTTTGCTTTATGTTTGCCTTTAAAAGTTTTCAAATTTCGCGGATTTGCCTATAAAAGTTCGCAAAATTTGCATATTTTCGTGCAATTTTTTTTATTTTCGTCAAAGAACAAAAATTTACGCATTCACTGTTTTGCTTATACCAGTACCTATTGAAGAGCTCAAGAAATCGAAAGCGGTACTTGGCAGATGCCTTCTACATGATGGTAGACTATCATGATAAGAGGCTAATGCTAGATACTTGGACTGACTTCTATGCAATATTTCTTGGAAAATTAGTCCCTACCCCGTTATCCAAAGGTATGTGAGTTGAGCGATTTTTTTCTTATCTGTGTAACTGCTTGCGATTGTTGTTATTTGCAATAGTATCCATGTTTAAGAAGATATTTAGACTTAGCATGCACAATCGAGCTTGTGTATGGAAAATTTTATGCTACTTTATGTGTTAAAGTTGCTCTTTAACACATACACTCCTTCAGAATGCGACTCATGCAAATGCCTATTGGGTAGGGCGTTAGCCCGCTATTTTTGAACTTGTGTGTTGCTCTATTTTTTTCTAACGATTCTTCCACCTTGTATACGCTTTATTTTAGATATGCTTTTAGTATCAAAGGATGATTCTACTCAAGTGAAAAACCACGCTAGGTGAGGTTTATAGTATAATTTGATGCTATTTGAATGAGTTGTGGGTTTGATATGAAAGTATATTCTATTTGCTCTCTAGGTAATTAATAATGAAAAAACCTCTATAATTATCGAAATATATACTGCGATGAATATTTTATGTTTGGTTTTCTGCATTTTCACGGATGAGAAATCTGCGTATATCAAAAAGTATGCAAAGATGATGCTTTTGATAAAGCAACGAGGAGGAGCGGAGTAAGTAGGCAGAAATCTGAGGAATTCGATGGCAAAGAGAATGAATATGGAGGTAGCAACTATATAGAAGAAAAAATAAAAGTTTATGCTGAAGAAGAACAAGAAGAAGAAGTCTATGCTAAAGAAGAAGTATATACTGAGGAAATATTGATATTTAAAGTTATGGGTTAAGGAAAGATTTTTTTTCTTATTCCATTATTTTTGAAATAATGCGATAACATGCCTTTGAATGTTTTTCTCTTGTGTTTAATTGAAATGTTCTACCTTTAAGTTCTTTGCATCTTCATTTCTTTAAATCCTCAATTTTCAATGAAAAATTTTCTTTAGCTGTGATAAGCACTCTATGCATATAGGCGGGTGCTATGTGCTCAGTATTCGCTTTTTTTGGCGGATTTTTTAATCTGAAAGTCCACATTATTGGCTCTCGTTTACTAATATCGTCAAGCAGACCATAGTATATATGCAATTAATAAGTCTGGTAAACAAAGTCTCAGATCAATCGAAAAATCTGCTAAAAAGTGGCTTTTTTTGGGTAAATTGCTTTCTCATTATTAGTAGGATTGTAAATATCTGCATCTTCATGCTGGTTCTAGTGCGTTTCCTTTACTAGGTATGTGAAAATGATGTTTCAAGTTGAAAGAATATTAATTGTAGCGACATTAAATTATAAATTGAATAGTTTTTATAAAATGTTGACTCTCATTACGCTTCTTAATCTTTTACGATATTTCTTCCCACCTTCAGTCTATCACTGGTTCATGTGTGTGCGAGAATAAAGCTAAAGGGATAGCATGCTCACACATTCCTATATGCAGGAGTAAAGCTAAAGAGATAGCATGCACACATATTTCTGTGTGCGATACTAAACCGCTCATACTGGCATAACTGAGGTGCATTCATAAATACCTGTTTATATGTGTGTGCGCCAGCCATCTTGATTATATTTCCATTTCTTGAGAGCTTTTTGTCCACGTATTCCGCATATCCTTTACTATTATCTTCTTAGATTAGGCTGATAGATATTCTTCAAGGTTTGACTAGTGTTGATTTCAATTTCTGTGTGTTTTAAAAGGAAATTTTCTCTTCTCACGTCTATTAAAAATTGCTACGTTGAAATGTGTATAGAGGCCTCTTCAAACTACTGGCAGATCATCAGGAAAACACAATTAATCTTTCACAATTTATGCTAGTCAGCAATGTGCTGAATCATAGGAGCCATCCGAGTGAGTGTGTGTGTTTTCGCGCGAAAATTATATCGATGCAAGCGTTTTTGATGATAAAAAACGTGCGTGCGTTAGCCTTGTACTTTCTAGCTCTTCAGCAGTTAGTGCCTTTTATAAGCAAGTGTGAAGAACATGGAGCACATACGCATCTGCTCAACAGCACATATAGTCATGAAAAAGCACTAGCACCCCTCGTTGTGTTAAAACTCAGTACTTTTAGGTTCTTGATTAGATATGCTATTTTGTGTCAAATATTCAGTGCGTATGTGCATTTTTTGACAGTGTCTTTTCAAAGTAGTATATGCGATAACCATTTTTTTGCTTATTGCCAAGAGGGAGCTTATAAAGGAGCTTGTTTTGCTGCATCTATGAGCTATATTATGGTTTCAAAGTCTAGATTACGGTGTGTCTCATCCTGTTCTTTGATAACGATGTAGAATTTTTACACTTGCTTCGAGGTACCTCTCAGGTATTGAGTGGCTCTGATTGCCTTTTTTCCCCGTCATCTGACGCTACAGAAGCGCTTCTTCTTCGCCTCATCGACTCTTATTATAGCTTTTTATTTGTCAAATCTCTGCTGATCAAACTATCTTTCTCCACTTGATTTGAAACTAGGCAAAACGAGAACTTCTTCTCTTCCTCGTTCCTTCTCCAGCTTGTCTTGAATTTTGTAAAAGGAATATTTCTTCCTTTTCCTCATTGTATATTCCTGTTTGCTGATATTATTATATCTTCAACAGAAAAGGAGAAAAAATGGAACCGAGGGTTCCATATGCTACCCTCGTTACCCTTCATCGAAGGATTAAGGCCTGCTCTTGTTGGAAGCTTCCCTTTTTACGACGTTTTCCTAGATTTGATTATATTGATATCTTTGATTGCTACCTTTATGCAAGTAAGCGTTATGTTACCGTTTATTTTTTGCGAAGATTTCGGTATTTAAGGTATTGAATGACATTGAAGACTTTCTTAAAGATTTGCTTACAAGAAAAAAATGTGATAAAGCACATTCTATGAGCAGAATGCACTCATTTTGTATATAGCTGGTATGCTCAGCATTTTTCCCGTCTATGCGTGCATTTTACCTTTTCACCTCCTATTGAATGAAGAGAGAAATTAGTAAAATAAATGGGAAAAAATTACGCCAATCGATTTTTACTTAGTTATTTAATAGCTTTTTATGTATGTAAATATGTTTCATTTTTGCATTTACACAAGTTTAAGAGAAGTGACTGGTATCGAAATGCTTAAAATATTGCTTGATGAAGGGATTGCAAACGATAATGCACATTTTTTATTAAGAGGCATGTGGTGTGTGCGAAATTCTAGGACTTTAGGATTTTCACTCGGAAAAACGCATGTTTTGTGTTACTTGAAGGTTGCATGTGGAAAAGCTTAATGTCAGTCTGAAAAGTTTTCCTTTTTTTTCAGCGAATGTATAGTATCTCTTATTTATGCATATTCTTTATTAAGTCAGTACATACGGCGTGTTATCTGCACTTTCCTAGGCAATAGGCTCCCCTTTCCCTCTTTTTCGAAGCGAAAGTTTACTCTTAGCCCTCAATAATGAACTTTTTTATCTCTAATTTTCGCACTGTTCCTTTCTATTTTGGTGTGTATATGTTACTCTTTGCACTGTTTTGAGCAGGAAGATCAATAGCTACTGATGTTGCATCGCAATTACCTCTTTCAAGTGAGCACCACTTTTTGGTGCATGCTTTTGTTTTTTTAAATCTTTTTCTTGTGAGATATTTTTTTCTTTTGATAAAATCTCCTTCCTCTTTTGGTAAAATCTTCTTCCTCTTCTGCTTCATTCCATTGTAGACTGTCAAGGTGGCTCGCTTCGCTAAAGTTTTTAATTTCCTGCGGACTTCGAAATACACTAACGGTACTCAGTATGCTATGAGTTTCTTATTTATTGTTACTGTACTTCTGAGAATCATTTTTCTTGGTCCTGCTGATTTCAGGCAAGCAGATCCAATGAGGAGCAGGTAGGGCTAATAGTCTCTCTCACTGAAATCCCTGCCATTGCAAACTTTGGGGAATTTTCCTAATTTGCTTGATTTTTTTCTTCTTCAAATAACTGCAGATGCACGTATGCTAGAAACTACGCTGTATCTGCTGGGATATTTGCTTCTCTTATTCAAATTACTGAAGCCACATGTATGCTAGAAACTACGCTGTATCTACAGGATATCTGCTTCTTTTGGTAGCTTGTTTTTCTAAAACCGCTTCTAGCATCAAAAGGTTGCCTTTTTTGAAGATCGCATCATCTTCTTGTTTGTCTTGATATTTCTGCTCTCTAGTAAACTTGCTTTACTCTATGTTTCTACCGAATATTCCTCTTCATCATATCATTCTTTTTACCGCTGCGAAGAGCTCCCTGTTTCGGTTAAACTTTTACAAGATTTGCGCCTCTTAGCAGTTATTTCCTTAAGATTTTGATGTGTGTGTGGTTTCTTTTCACTTTTTCACCTGCTTGCCTATGGTAAGAATCTGTTTCCTGGGCTGTGAATTAAGGGATGTTTTGTTCAGGTGAGTTTTTTTCCTCTAACAATAATAGCACTTGTCACTGTCCACGCTTCTCAAGAGTAGTCATCGCTTTGTGTGTAGTTACACCTAGAAAATTTCCTCTGTTAATTAAATGAATCATTAAAAAGATGCACTTACACTGCTCTGAAGTGTTTTCATTTTTCCTTGAAGATCCATTCTCCTTAAATTTTGCAGCTTGGATCTTTTTTTAGCCGGATCATTATTCGTTCTAGAACTTTTATGCTTGAAAGATGATTGGGTTGGAGTCTCTACTCCCTTATTGTGTCCCCACCGAATTCGTTCGTTCATCAAAGTGCTTTCAGCTGTTCGCTTGATTTTTAGGATACGCACCTTTAAGGAGCTGGTGAGTGATTTCAGGTTTATACTGCAGATTTACTTGATGTTTTTTCGGTATTTTCTTTGCTTGCGAAGTGTCGGATGTTTTCGTTTGTGTTGCGTGGTTTCATGCTAAGATGATGTGACGATAAACTGATGAAATTAACACTTTGCAATAAAGAAAGTGGGAATTTAACAAAAAAGCGCCTTAAACCATAATCCTCAAAATTGATGTACTCCGTGATGAATCGGTTCGATGAATTAG
The DNA here is from genome assembly GCA_015657535.1 of Nephromyces sp. MM_2019. Taxonomy (NCBI): domain Eukaryota; phylum Apicomplexa; class Aconoidasida; order Nephromycida; genus Nephromyces; species Nephromyces sp. MM_2019. The sequence continues at coordinate 55,471 of JADHZB010001022.1, forward strand.
CATGACTTAAGGGCATAAAAAATTCTGCCCAGTTCATGCTTATGGTTCTGAAATGCCTTCATTTTTTGACATTTCATGTGATATTTTATCAAAAAATAAAACTTTTTCCTACTGTATTTTGCGTAGGATTCGTTATGTGTAAGAAAAACTCTAAAACTTTGTTTTTTCTGATGTTTCTTGCAAACTAAATGCTGTTTCCCAGAGATGCTGAACTTGCTACTTTAATATCCCGTGAAGATCTTATGAACTTGATTTTACGATTACGCTATTGAGATGCTTGATTTCAATCTGCGCTCAGTTTTCGTCGCTTCTCAGCGTGCTCAAGGCCTTCTATTCAGTTTTGGGACTTTTGTTTGTTGTTTTCTATACGTATGCTATGTTAGGATCCCAGGTATTCTTCTTTACTACTTGTTTTTAGTGAAGGGGACGCTTTGTGAAGATAATTGAGCATATAATTTGGTGTAGCGCTTCGATCCTGTCGTGTGCTCATTGCTAGGGACATCTCTATTGATGATATATTTATAGAGATTCCCCCCTTTTTGCTACGTTGTATAGTATTTTTCTGTTTGAATAAAACCTTCGGGGATATTCTTATGTGGGATACCTTTGATTTTTCTCTCTTTATTTTTTCTTTTCTACCTCTTAATATCCGTATGCATCCTTCTCTTTGTTATTGTAACCCAGTTTCCCTTATCCTCATTCCTCTTTCTCACTTTTTATTAACTGCATCGTGCTAACCTGAATCTTGTACTGCAATTACTCTCTTTTTCATGCGCGATGCTTGTAAATCCCTGCGAGTTTATAATCTTTAAACCTCGTGCTTGCTGCTATGCCGCCTTGCGGAATATCTATGAAACTATTTTTTTTTTCGTGTGCGTGTATATGGTGTGTGTCCCATCTGTCTGGACAGCTGCTAATTCCATCTTTTGATTATGTGTGTGAAAACGAAATGTTTTCGCTTTAGTTATTTCTAGCTTCCATACTATGTATCTTCATCTTTGTGGGCAGCTTTTTGGAGGCCTTATCAAATGTAAGAAGGGAAAATCAATTTTGATTGGAGGGAGACACCTGTGTGATTGCTGCGTATTGAACTTTGATGGTTTTCTTCCGGCGATGACAACTCTGTTTATACTCATGGTCAATGGATGGGATAGCTCACTTGAGGTATTTATGCTATTGCTGTTAATTTCATGCTTGTCACTGTCAGTCACTGGCTTAACGCCTTTGCTTTTTGTCCTGAGTTCCCCTCCTCTGATGTGCTGCGAACACACGGGATATATTTTTTTTATGCTACTTTTGTAGGTAACATAACCGCGCAGAACATGTGAAAGGGTTGCTTATTAGGTTGTGGTGCGGGTCCTATATGTGGCATCAATTTTTATCCTGTCCTCTCTGTCGAACGATGTGTGTGTATGGAAAACCATGGGTGTGTGTGGCTGTGTATGGAAAATCATGGGTGTGTGTGTTGCTTTGTGTGTTTATGCTCTTGGGGCTCTTTTTGTTTCAGCCACTAGATTGGCATGTCTGTAGCTTCGCAATGCCTGCTACGTACCTTGTTTATATTGATAATGTTTACAGTTTTTTTTTAGCGCTCTTTTCTTTTAGCAAATTGCCCACCCCCATTGCTTTTTGGTTGTTTGCAGAATTTGCTGTGAACTTCTATATCTAGAAGCCATTAAAATGGCTAAACTTCTAGAAGTTGCACTCGTAATTGCTGCGTGTATATTTTTTTTCCTCCTTGTCTCTTACAGGAATTGGCAAAGCATGTGCATTCGGTGTGGTGCACAATTTTTTTTACTTCCTTTTACGTGCTAACGGATACCATTGTTTTGGACCTTTTTGTAGCCCTGGTGTTAGAAGCCTATGAACAGGTATATAGCTGATTTTTGATATGCCTCACCGTTCTCCGGTCGCTTCAATTTACAATGAGTGTAGGTAAAGGTGTATATGGCCGGCTATCTAATCAATTTTGACACTTTGTGCTATCGCTTTGAATGCTTTGGTGATTCCTTTATTACGACACTATGAAATCATGCATTTGTTTTGCTTTACCCTTGCCAAGTTGCTGTATCTACACAGCTGAGATGCTCTGCTGTTTTCAGTGCTCTGTTCGTTGAAATTTCCGTTGCATCCATTCGATTAAAGCTAGTCTTTATAGTAGTAGATTTGTTTTCAATAACATAATCTGCAATAGTTATACTGTCAGTATTTTAATCTGCTTCGTCCATGCGAAGCATGAATGTTACTCAAAGATTATATTAATAACGCTATTTTGTTCTTTTTAATACCTTTCACTACTGTTGTGTGAGTACGAAGAACATGAAATTTAGGCTCATTTCTAGTTTCAGAGAAGAATTTTCACGGTATTCAACTTTCAAAATGCCACTGCTTTTGGGAAGCTGTTGAAGCTTTGCTATTATCCTAAAAACATAGCTAAATGGCATGAAACAGCATAAATCATATGCCGCAGTGTAGGCGAACTTTATTTTCTATTTATATTCTTTAGCTTCCTGATTGTAGTTACAGGGCGAACAGATTACTTGAAAGTTTCGAGTCTTTTAGATTAAATTTTCTCTCAAGTGCGGATTTATCACCTTTATCAAAAACGGACGAAATTCCACTGAGTAGAGGGATGAATTTTTGTGTTTTTGGCACCCATCCGTACTAATTTGCAAGTTAAACTTACTAGCTTAGTTGTTGCTTAAATTTGAAGTCACGAATACTTCTTGCTTCGTCGATGGATATAAACTTTCGAAGCTACTGATGCTATAGTTCGCGATCAGCATCCTTTATTCTATTTCATTGCACTATCGGCAACAGCACTGTATCTCTCTATTGTAAAATTACAAATAACTTACTCAATTTAAGTACTTTTTATATTCCTTTGAATATCTATTTTGGCTATCAAAAGCAATATAATGCAGCATTTTGCCCACGTTATGGATCAATAACTAATATCCCCTATGTGCATATTAAAAGTTGTTTCCATGTTTTGTTGTTTAAGGCGCTTTCCGCATTTTTCGATCACGAATGAAATTTATTCAATCCACGTTCATGTGGAAGAAATTCAGATTGCTACTTGTGTTTTTTTTGCAGTAATTTTTTCATGATTTTATTCCTACGATAGGCTATGTTTATCTTATTAGGTACAAGAGGCGAAACCGCGGGGGCTGGAGGTTGGTGCTATTACGGAGGCTCAAGTGGACGACGCTTAAATCTTTCGCTCTAGAAACTTGTATGCGTCATTTCTTGTGATTAACACAGAAATGTATGCCCTACCACTCTTTATTCTCCTGTTTTAGCTTGTTTCTCTTACAATAATATTTTTCGCAATATTCGCTAGCCTCTCCGAGTTATTTGGTACAAAATTGTGCTCTTTCTATATCCAATTTCACCCTTGTATTTACGGTGCTTCTTTTGTCGTTTTACCTGCTTGCCTTGGCGTTTTGACAAATTGACTTTTTTTTCCGGATGCTTTGTAGTATGTATTGTGTAAGTCAATTATTTCATATAAGCAAGGTGTGATCGAAGTCGACACCTGGAAGTTACCATGAAGTACTGCACGATCTTATTTTCTTGGAGTTAATTAGGTTTTCCCAAGTCTAGCGAAATTTTTGCAAGCCAGAACATGAAGGCGTCACAGTCATACTGCACTTCCCTAGCAGTCACATTCACACTGAGGCTCTCAATGTAACCCACATACTTTGATTTCATAGCTGGCTCACCTCTAGATCCTTTTGAGCATGTTGATATGCTCATTTCATTGGTGCTCATATTATTCAGTAAACATTTCTGCATGCGCACCATCTTGGCTTCCTCGAATGTAAAACCGTGGATTAAAAGAATCGCAACATCTCACTATACATTCAACGTATAGATACCTGCAATTTGTATAAATTTTCAACCAGTCTTCTCGCAGGTAGTAGTTGCATGTGCGCTTGATGCATACACCAGTTTTGAACCCCAGAGATGCATTGATAATACTTGCAATTTTAGAATAAAAAGCGCGAATTTTTTGTCTGGAAGCATTTCTCCGCGATGTCGCTGCATACGAAGCTTAGCATGAGGATAGGGAGACCATCCTTGAACTGTACTGTGCGCAAGGGGCACTGCGATGTTCTGGTGATGACGGTATAAATGTGAAAGCATTGGCCGTGGTGAGGGTGACTGAGTTAATATCGTCGATTAGACTTCTGAAATTTTTCTTTGACGAGTACGGTACTGTAGCAGCTTTTTGGTTCCATTTGTGCGTGGTAGTGTCCTATTCGTTTGAAAGATCCAAGTCAGCTTAATTGGTTTTATTTATATATATTGAGGATGCGCCCATGTTCTGATATATTCTTGAGGCTGGGCGTTACTTAGTGCAGCCATATTCCACCGCTGGTTTGTGGATTCTACCTGTGAGCATCTTAATCTTCATCTTAGATATTCAATTTTGTAGCACGTATTTTAGATATTTCTAAGCGCTTAAAAGCGTATTTTAAAAGATTTACTGTGCTGCTTTTGACACAAGGAAATTCATTGCCCTATCCCTGATGTGAGTGTTCTGCAAGTGCCCGATACATGACTATGCATTATGGCTGTGTGCTTGACGTTAATATGATGCGATGCCCGTTGAGGGAATAGTACTATGTTGCTGCTTGTGAAGCATTTTGTAGGTTTGTATCCAGTCCACTCTAGCACCGTCGGAACAAAAATTCACGCCTACAGCTCTCCCCATAAAGTAAGACATTTAAGCAGTCTATAACTTCCGGAGCCATTACCATGCACTTTGTTTTTCCAACTGAATATGTCGTGGCACCTGCAGGGTGCGCAAATGGCTACTCAAAAAACTAGTATTCGGCCGAGTACTTTATTCCGAATTAGTAATATTAGGCTGACTATTTAGGCATCGAATTACTAGACTTTAAAGATCATGAAAAAAGTACCAAGTAATGGCTTGCTCTTCCAGGCTGTACTGGTAATATTTGAATTCCTTCCCTAAGGTCAATTTATTGCAGTATCGCATGTTACTGTGAAGCCATTTCCTACGAATGGAAGTGGAATGACTTGTGCACTTCGACCTGGTGGTTACAATAACCAAATCTTATAAGCTTAGCAAGAACAGATGCTCTAGTAGGAGTCACGGGAGGCATGCTAACGAATGATGCTATACATTTTATCAGCTAAATGCATAGTAAAGCCGTGCCACTCCGCCGTGGCTGCGGTCTAGACAGGATATTATAGAATGCCATAGCTTAGATTTTAACTCGCAAATGTCATGCTCAGCATCAAAGAGGGTCTCAGTGCTTTCTGCAGTAGGCTCGATACTGGGATTGATGCTCACATTATCAAATGCTTTGCGTATGCTATGGACCACCGCTTTTTTGGCTCTTTATGCAGCAGCAAAATATTCCCGATTACCTTTTTCGTTTTTTACACTTGCATGCTCGGCTTCGAGTACAGCGTCGTTCGCCTGTCTTGCCTTCCCTGCATATTGCAGGAAAGCCGAAGATTTTGCTTTTTCATTACAAACTATCGAAATTACTGTTAGCGCTGTAATTAGTATTGGCCAATATGACCTGAGGATGATGAAATGATTCAGCTTTCACTATGTTTTTGAAGTTCTGGCCCTGCCCAAGACTAGATTCTCTTGTTTGGCAGCAGAAATGACTGGAGAAGCGGGAGTCATGCTATCTTATTTCAGTGCCTTTATAAAGCCGCGTAAAGCCACCATGTCAACATGACGACCATAGGCGATACTACTTGGCAGTGTTCTGTCTTTCCTTCACTTAATAAGCATCTTGAGCAAGCGCTTTGCCTTTTGTGACGACTTGAAAAAATAAGTACAAAGTATTTGTAAAAAAATTGCATACAAGACCAATAGAGGGCTTTATTGTGCCGCGAACTGCGGAAAACCATATTAGATCGACGCAAAGCATGCGATATTACTTCACATATATTACAGTAACAATTAATAAAGATCATAAAAGTTCTTGCATTATAGTTAAGCTTCAAAAACCCATATTATGCCCTTAAAGATAGGCGATTTTCCCTGCAATTATTCACCTCTATATCCTTATGATTATAGGAAGCGCTGCTTGCGCGGTCTTTATACTAAGTTCTTTTGTTTTTAAAGGTTGAAAAGCTTCAGTACAATATTGCCCCTTAATCATTTTAACATGTCTTAACATCGTTTGTTCCCCATGCTTAATCTTCGGACCCGAACGTAAATCCAGGCATGAAATATCTCTTTCAATTGTACAATTTAGTTTTTTATTTCAGATCAGATGCACAACTCGCCCAGAATGCTACTAAAAGAAGTTCATGTAATTCTCCACTGCAGCGCCTCACTAAATGCTACTCAGTAGTCCCCACTTCCGTATTATAATATTAATTACCAACTTGCCGAGCTTTCAGTTCATCAAGCCTCTTTTGGAGGTAGCTTGTTCTGTCATCTAGTGCTTTTGGATAATTAAGACTCCTTCGGAATTCTCTTACCCTGAAGAATTTTATTATCTGCGCACTCGTTGAGGCAACACTTATGCAGTCCTTTCCTGTATTCACACAGCTTTCGCCCCCTTTCGACATAGAAATTGATTCATCATGAATAAGTTCAACCTTCTCAACCAAAAAGTAACCCACCAAAGTGCGAGTATATCGCAGCAACGCATTCAGATCCGGTATATCCGAGTATCCCACAAGTATTTTTTTTAAGATTGATGAGTCCAAGGTTGCCCATATCGTATAAGTTCCGGTGGCGAGAAGTACGTAAAACTGTGATAAATGATCATACGGGGGATCTGTAGAGATTTTTTCCGCCAGAGAGGGAATTTCGCCACCTGGTTCTGATTCCTGGAACGGCTTATTGCATGAAGGCCCTTGCAAAGATGAATTCAGAAGGCTTGATGGCATTTTAAGCATCTCTCCGGTACTTGTTATGCATTCCTTCGAAAACGAGTTGCTGTCTTCAAAATTTTGATTTGAGTCTGAGGAAAAGGGCATCACACGCTTAATACTATATTCGGGGCTTTTTCTTGGAATTTCACCATGAGCAAACGAAGAAACTAGCTTGTTAAAAGCGCCCGTAGGAGAATTTGCAGCACTTTCAAAGGCAGAAGCCCCGGCTTGGCTTACCGTCTGTGTGGAATACCAGGAAGATTCCTCATCGACAACATTAGTTCCTGAATTATTGAAAAGAGAGGCTTTACAAGAATCAAAAATTATATCCAAAACCCTTCCATTGTTTGGGATAGGCCTCAGGCTCCATATGACAGCGTATACACAAAACGTAGAAAACCTCGAATGTGATTGGACGTTGCTAGACAAGTTGGGTGGCAAAGTTTCGCCATTATGAAGCTGATCTTTGGGAGTTGACGCCGGTGTAGTATCCTTTCTTTTTTTAGTTTCTTTTTCATACCCTTCAACCTTACTAGCAGCATCCAAATTTATGCTCGATTTCAACGTAGAGGATAAAAGAGAGGTCATGGGAACGTCATTCAATAACCTACCATCAACTTTATCATTTGAATACAGAATGCCTCTTTCGTATTTAACTTGGCCGAGAGATTTAGCAGCCTCTTTCGAGCTGCAAATAGACTGCCCGTGTAGTTCCGCCATGTCCATACCTAGATAACCCGAGTTTTCTCGCTGCTTCAATAGATTAGAAAATTGAATCCCCACGTTGCTAGCAGGCACTCTTTCACCAGTACATTCACGTGCATCATTTGCACCATCATGTTCATTTCCCATCTCGTATCTTATCGAAAAATCATTTGAGGGGAGCCCCAAACCGTTAGAGGTATAATTATTCCAACCATCAAGATAAGCCGCAAACTTAAAGGCAACATCCTCCGATTCATTACTATGTAAGGTGTTTTGCTCATGTTGACCTGTTCTCTGAGCTCTTGGAATTCCCTCGATTGCCTCTCCATTTCTTGTACTTGACTTATTAGCTACACCATCCACCAAGTCTAAGCACATCATTCCTAGATCTGTTTGATTGAGTGCTTCCCTGGAAGTTAAATGCACAGCAGCTGCTGGGCTCCCAACACAATTTTCGGGAAATTGTAGTAGTCCTGCTAAATCCTCATTTGTAGAAATACTCTGTGGCTCGAAAATTCTCTTATTGAAGGGTATTTCCGCTGCTCTCTCCTTTACCTCCAGCTAAAAACGTTAATTTTTCCAAAATAAGAAGCTATATCACGCAAATATATATGTCTCACTTCACAAGATTAGGGAATCATGATAAAAGCTCTTAAAAAGGTGTTGTTTGGTATTATTCACATGAGATAATATACCAGCAGCGGTAAAAGGATAGATGCACCCATTTATAAATAACACGCTAAATTCTGAACATTTAGAACCAGCTAGTCTCTCTGGTCATTTATATTACAGAAGTTGGGATTAAATGATTGGTATCATGAGCAAAATAGCATGATATCAATACCCACAAAAATTAAGAAAGGTGCCCTGATTGGCCGTATTTTTCTGAGCCCTATATTAGCGCAGTGTGTATTCCAGCAGTAGAATAGATAGCTAGATGGAGACTCTCAAGTATTCAACGCAGTATAAAAGTCCCACACATAGGTTTAAGTCAACATAAGTAGAATTAAAGGGATTTGCTGACTAAAGCACTTAAAATTGATGGCCTAGTGGCTCCTCAAACAAAATCGCAGGAAGGAAACAAAATTACGCATGAATTCTTTTGCTGAGCATAAGTTAGAAACTACTGAGGAGCAATTCAAAGTTACAGCAAAAATGGAAAATGAGCATCCCGGCATGGTAAACTAACTTGTAGAACTTTTTTTCGGAAGGATAGATTATAGAGGGGACTATTAGATTGTAGAAGCCCAAAAGTAGCTCATACCGAACGATATTACCATACAATCATGAAGCATGTTTCTATTCGAAAGTCTTAGTTACTGAATTGAAGAAATAAGGAAAAAGGGAAAAAAATTTAGAGTCAATTTTTTAAATACCCTGTCGTTGGGTGGGGGGGAGGCACAAAGATATTACATAACACTCATGACGACTACACATTTATTTATATCTATGCCTGTGACGGAAGCTACGCTTAATTACCTTGAATACATGGTTCTCATCTTTTCGCCTTTTTGCATGTTTCCAGCTAGTTTCATCTCCATCATAAGAAGCCGAGCGGCCGTAATAGAGCATACGAATATTTTTTTCTTCTAGTAGCAAAACTCCCCTTCGAAACATGGGATTCCCAAACACTATAACCTTTGCATATTTTCCAACGCATAGATGCTCGATACTAGGCATAGGCCTATACTCTAAAGCAATTATACCGCTCTTTCCATCGGTAAAGAGAAACTTTAAGCACCTCTTAGAACCGGATGAATCAGACTTTTCTTTTTTCGTTGATGACGCTACTTGAGGTGAGCTTATTTCAGCTATGGCCTCTATCTGAAGTATGTGAAATCCCTGCAATTCTTTCTTATGGCAAAGGTGAGCATTAACAGGAAGTAAGCCTCCAAGTGACGCTTTTCGTATATCGCTAGTACAGAAGTTCCGATAAAGTTCGTCAGCTGTACATTCTGCATTCGCAGTCAGCCAGGGCGGATTAAAATTGATGGTCCGTAGCAGCTGCTCTCGCTCACGAACATCAAGGGTATGAAGCTGTAAGACAATAAAAGAATATATAAACGTAGGTAGAATATCGTTATTTTCGATGCAGAAACAAACATATACCCAAAAAACGACGCTAAGAGTGAGTCAGTTACTAAACTTTCATGCACTTTCCACAGGAAGCAAAGTAGTTAACAGCAAAACATTCTCCTTAAAGGAAAAACAAGTCGCAATGGAGTAGTATCAAGAAGCATTCTACAGTTTCTTAAAATTATGGGATGTTATAACACAGGGTTAAAAACGCTAAAGCTGGCCAGCTTATTTGAAGTTGTAATTTTGCAAGGATAGAAGCCACCAGAAAAAAATGCACAGTACACATAATTAAACGGTCAGAAGAATTACGATACAAAGAGTGTAACTTGATGCAAAAAACGGAAAAAAACTCACAAATAAACGCTAATGAGCAAGAAATTGAACTAAAAAATATTGTCTGCCAATACCCAACTACCGATAATTCAAGTAAAATGAACTACTGAATGAGATTGAAAAATGCAGGTGAAATTTGCTAAGTTGCTGCATTCATTGAATGGTCTATAGAGACTGCGCTTCTCCAAGAAATCATTGCAGTGCCTGCGAGTCCCAAAGCGTGGTAAGCATTCGTTAATGCAAAAAAAAAGTACGACTGCGACTTTCATTAGCTGCGCACTTCGCTTCGTAAAAACCATGCCACGTAGTCGATTATTTAACCTTCTCGATGTGCCATAGAATGTGTTTTAATACATTGTATTGACAGACAATCTTTATCGACACTATTCGGAGTTCGAAAATAGCAGGTGACGATATCAACGCAACGGATGAATTTTGATTATTAGTACAGCACATCATTTTTTCAGAGTACCCGGGATGACATCCTGTACAGCAGCTGCGTAAGGTTGTCATGTTGCCATGTTTATGCGCCTTGGAATTCAGTAGATCAAAGCGGGACCTGTCTGACAGTGTATTGTTGAGTGCCGCACACCTCAGGATTATTAGGCAGATATGCTTTTATAAAACTGACTCCTTTTTTTTAACAATTCCTGCATATTTCACCAAAGATTCTGGTAGAATTATATACAATTCGTGCAATTATATCAATTTGAAGCATTATTCTAGGCCCCCATAGGAAGGCTTTCTAAAATAGTATATATACTTTTCTCTAACCTAAAGTCTAACCTGCTGGGTTCCGGAGTTTCCATTTCTTCAAGTCATAGCACACGCAACTTTACAGGCTGAACGAAAGCTTATTCATTGCAACATACAATAAAATACTTAACGTCCCTGATAAAAAGCTCGTATGTCCCGTAATTGCAAAGATTTAAGAAAGTATCAGTCGAGTTTCGTTGCTTGGTGTCACCTACAGTAGCTATCATATGGCTATACCCTTTCTACCACGTAATTATATGCACATGATAAAGCAAACTTTTGTCCAATCATGAAACCCTAAGGTTCCCGTAAGCAATTCAATAGCTTGGCAAAAATAAGTAGCGTTGCTAACAATGAGCCGTCAAAAAAATTTTGTGCTGCACTTGGCATTCACAAGATGTTAGTGGAAAGTGAGCTATCAATTATGACGAAAGCAGCAAGGAAGAGGGTTACATTATCCAGCGAGAGACATGGCAGACCTGCTAAACATTAATTAGACATATACTTTGTACAAGGACGTTTTTAAAACCTGACAGAACGTATCAGGGACCAAGCCTTGAGGGTTGTAATTTTCCAAAAAAATATTTTCTACGCTAAGTTGTCCCTTAAGAAGCAGAGGTTGGTGCTATAAGGATGCAGAGTTTCAATTGCGATAGGAATACTGTGATTGCTTCATCAATTTTTTGCCAGTTTTTATAAAGGTTGAACTTTCATATATAAGGGTCCCTAATGCCATAGCATTAGCGAATCATAACCAAGTCTAGAGTATGAAGCTGGAAGCTTTATACATAGGTAAAGATTATGACGGAGCCTGCAGAGTTTCACCAAGAGCTCAATTTATGTCATGAATAGTAGAAGACATATTTGAATAAAAGGGTGCGATGCCGAGTTTCGAAGCTACATGCATTTTGCCTACAGTTTATAGTAATTTCTCGGCATTCCCATCCAGTAGAGCTTGGTGATATATGTCCCACGCTTGGCAATGGGCACATTCGCAGGGGCAATTGTGCCATCCATCTACCACGGTACTCTGCGCTTCCAATGTTTTCCTCTACCAGAGTCCAAACGACAGTAATTAGACGAAATATATGTAGCAACTTTGATCATCTAGCATACAACTTTTGCTCCTACTGCATTGCCGACAGTGTTTCAATTTGGGCCTAAAAGATTTTGAGAACATATTTGTTCATTGCAGGCAAACACGCAAGGTACGCACCAAGTTCCTGAAGGGGCTACGCCGTACGCAAGTGGATGATTTTACTAACAAGCAGCGAGTGAATCAACGAATGAATTGCTTCCTAAAAAAATATCTTGTGTTGGATTCAGTGAGCAAGAAGCTAATCAATGTCGAGTTAACATACTTTCAAGCATCTTAATGACTAATAAATACATCATCTGCAATGCAACTCAGTAATATTTCGAGTTGCAATTGGGGGCATTACGCTGTAGCGTCATCAAAAGGCTATTAAATTGGTACCATCTTACTGTTCAATTCCTAATTTCCAGGCGTTATATGTGTAAAAAAAATTCACAGCTATGGATAAAATTATGAACGCAGACCGCTTATCTTAAGCACAGAATGTGCACGTAGTAACGTCTTGAGACAAACGCAGCTTCATACAAAAACAAAGACTTTATATTTTTAATAAGAAGATTTATTCTTGCGTTAATGCACCGCAACTAAACTTGATTGCGATAAAACTTTACGACCATGGTGATCTTAGCTGAAAAAATTTGCCACGGAGCTTATATATTAGCACGCTTCCACGCTAATTTTTTTTTGAGCACCCCTTGTGGCAACTTGAAGTATTAATGTATATAAATTTGTGCGTTTAACTATTTATGAGGTGAGCTAATCAATACAAGAAACAGGAGAAAAAAAAGTTGTAAGTCATGCATGGTGTGCTTTATAGCTTTTTCCGAATGATGTAACTGAGCTCTAGAAGCAATTTCAGGAACAATATCTCCATAAGTTTCATGCCGTTCGTTTTGAGATATAATAATATTGGATATAAAACCTAGTCTTGAAATGAGTGCGGCATCTACACAATAGGACTTCGTTGATACCATCATTTAAACTACTGTGGAAACGGTATGACAGCTAAAAGGTACCTGAATATTTTTTTGTGGTATCCCACTGAAAGAGTCGAGCAAAGAAGCAACGCTTTCATTCTAATTATGCTAAAGTAAGCACGTAAGCTTTCTACCAATAATAAAATTTTTTCTATATCCAGTGCTCGCCGCATAACCATATATTTATAGCCATTAAAACCTCGCGATGCGAAGTTCTTTTTTTATAGCCAAAAATTTTGGACTAAAGCGATTATAATCATTGGTGTGGAAGATGTTTTTGCATCTTAATTAGTTACTTCTTGAAAGATTTTTTTTTCCCCAGCATGTATTTTTCGCTTTTATCATTGCTAAAGTATTTGGGCATTGATAGTGCTGCTATGAACTGAACAAAAAGAGCCCAAAGCAAATGTTACAGAAGATAATTGAGGTTATCTACTAATGGCTAGCTTCTTATCTATATAGCTTGTTCACTTCATAGGTGCTTTTTTAATTCCTAGCATTTTTCGAAGAACTTTAAATCATCTCAATAATTCTTGTTTTTTACTTGTGGGGAAAGTTTCATTGAAAGACAAGTTTTTGCGAAGTCAGTTTGAATCCCTATTTTGTTATAGTTCAAACAGGTAGTAGCATTAACCTGGTATCATATTCTTGCATGAGGACCCTTTTAGTTACTTGCTATCATAGAATCACTCTTATTTTTATAGCATGATGATATGTAGTGAACACGCGTTGCCTAGCTGAACTTCCACGCCGCGTAACAATGTTTATTTCCTGCTTTTGTAAAGCCCATATAACTAGCTCTTATTTCATTGAGAATAGTGACCTTCTACTGAAATTTTTGAGGGTTGTTTTCTCCTTTACAAAATATAACCCCGTTGTAACGCTAACATAAATGATGCGCATTTCTACTTTCTGGACAAGTTTTCATGGTTTTGCACACGTTCAGAGCTGCTTAACCCTCTATAGGCGACGATAGTATTGAAGTCCCGTTTTTCTCACACTAGTAAAAACCACAAGGAAATGCCTTAATGAGAACATGAATCATGGAAGAAGTACACGCAGAATAATCATACTCCATAAGGTGCTATACGCTAAATAGATACCTAAGCTAAAATTCACAAGATATCTATAAATCCTGAAGGTTTCGACTTTCCTTCACATGCTGTTTCTTTAGGAAAATATTAGAACCATTATTACTGCTCACAAAATATTGATATCTAGGGCTTAAGCAGTACTCTTGTACTCTATGTTCCAGATTCACGGCATAAGTTTTTCAAACGTAATGTGATGCTGAATGTTTTCCCGTTTTGGTAATCGAATTTTAATAAGAATTCATTCAGAAAACTTGTCCTTTTTTTAATTGCTCTATTTGAAAGCCTATATTAAAGCTGAGCCGCAGCAATTGAACTGAAAGCCCCAACTTGGGTAAAATTAGAAGTGGAAATTGCTGGCTTACCATATTTCTATGATTAGTTATCGAGCTAAGCATGCCGTTGCGATGAGTTCATTTTATGCTTAAAACTAGCAGCATACACGGCTATATCAATAATTTTATGACACTTGCATATGGCGATAATACATATTATCACTGCATTTTGCAATTTCATATATATCTGCAGCAATTATCTTGGACCAGCTCAAATTTAGCTAAACTAATGTCCTCTAAACAATCCATTCAATGATTAGCTGGAAAACTGAGTAGATACGCTCAGCTACGAATATGAAGCGCCCAGCCTATACTGTGAATTTATGGCCGGGGATTAACTATAAAAAAAAGTGACGATGCATTTATCCAGGCCCAAAGGAGCACAATGTCATGGATTTATAGCTGCAGAACTTATTAGACAGGCTCCTTAAATTATAGTCCAACTTAAGTTGATTTTATCAGAGACATTTGGCTGTATAAGTGGACTTATGGCTTGTGGCTTATTACCTGCTAGTGTTTATTTTTCCCGGAAAAAAATAGAGATCAAAAGCGGTGTTTTTTACAATTTAATACTTTTACGCTGTAGATACCCTCAGAATTGCTGTTAAAACAGAGGATTAGAACCTCTGGATGCCACTGTATGATTCTGCTAGGTTTCAGCACGAAGGAAAACAAGATGAGCCAAAGCGCGTTGCACATAGATATCAATGCATAAAATTTCAATAAAGCTGCTGTTTTCATTTAAAAGGAGTCAAAGAACCATCAGAAAGACTCAAAATTTTTGCTGGCACCCTAAGTACATTCGATAGTCCTATTTCTCACAAAATGGAACGACATGCAGTGTACGTACTGTCCTCAAGGGAGGTAGATTAGGCACAAAAAAAGTTTAATCGTCCATCAGAAACTTTGAATCTACTAAATTAATCTGTTTTACTTTCGCATACGATTATTTACTTGTTTTCCTCCGGGCGCTTTACAACCTAAAGTAGTAGCAGTTAACTACACTTAGTGCCGCGGGTTTCGTCGTATCACAAAAGCGGCTCATTCCTTGGTTCAATTCAGCGCCTGACGACAACTTAAGTTACGCGTGAAACCTTTCGCCCATTTGTATGGCATATAATTGGCATTCGCCATGACTGAAGCCTAACAAATATCTTGCTAAGATCTTTTCGAATTTCCTGGGTCTTCGTCCATTGGGCATCCACTAATCGATTGTCTATGTTACTGGCTTACGACTATATCTCCAAAACGATACCGGAAATATCAACTACGTTTTACATACTGATATCATTAAAATTATCAGTAAATCTCACAAAGAGCAATTGAAAAAAATCTGGACTACCTTGGAACATCATGGCCAGTTTGATCCAAAGTAAATCAGTCAGCAAGCAAGTAGCGAACACCACGCCTGCTTTGCCTGTAGTCGATCAGTCTGACGAAGACCAGCTCTTCCAAGAAATTGTATGCTCATTTTATTAATTTATTAAAAACTTTAACTACTTGCTTCCAATTTCAGGAGAAGCTTCAAAATGTGGGGCTAAATGTTGCGGACATAAACAAGCTCAAAACCGCGGGTTACTGCACCGTTCTTTCAATTATTCAAGCCACAGTAAGTTGTGAGGTATTTTTCAACTGCAAGTACTTATTTATTATGGCCATTTGCGAGTTTAGAAAAAAGATATCTGCAATATCAAAGGGGTATCAGAAGCCAAGGTTGATAAAATTTTCGAAGCAGCCCAAAAGTTGGAACTGGCCAATGCTTTCATAACAGGAAATGACGTTGCGCAGAGGCGTAGCCGAGTGTTGAAGATACAGACTGGTAATATAACTTGGATTTTTTCTTGATTTTCGAGTTAAATTGTCTTTGTAGGATCTAAGCAACTTGACGCCTTGCTCGGTGGAGGAGTAGAAAGCATGTCTATCACAGAAATATTCGGTGAAAATCGGACGGGAAAGACCCAAATTTGCCACACGCTCTGCGTCACAGCGCAATTGCCCAAAAAAATGAATGGGGGGGCAGGAAAAGTAACAACAATTAGTGTGATTATGCGTTCCAGTGTATGCACCATGGTGCCGAGTACAGGTCTGCTTCATCGATACGGAAGGAACTTTTCGACCGGAAAAAATCCACAAGATAGCCGAGAGATTCGGGCTAGAAGGTGAAGGAGTCCTAGATAACATTCTCTACGCACGTGCGTATACGCATGAGCATCTTTCGCAATTGATCGCCCTCGCAGCTGCCAAAGTAAATATACCTTTTTATGCATGGCAGAACACATACATCTTGTGATGCTCAAACTTCTACCTTATCAGATGTGTGAGGAACAATTCGCCTTGGTAGTGATTGATTCCATAATGGCACTCTTTCGTGTGGATTTTAGCGGACGAGGTAACTCCATCAGTTTCTTAGCCCCTTTAATGAACTGCGAAGAAAATCCTCAAAAATCTTGTAGGGGAGCTAGCGGAGCGACAGCAGCGTTTGAACCGTGTTTTGTCACACTTGCAAAAGTTGACGGAACAGTTCAACATAGCAGTAATCTTGTCCAATCATGTCATGTCGGACCCAGGAGCAGGTATGACCTTCGTGGCTAATCCAACGAAACCAGGTAGATGAATACATCATCAAGAACAACGGTAGAAATCGGTGTATCAGAATAAAAAATGATTACTTGAATGACAATTTTAGTTGGAGGGCATGTCATGGGACACGCATCTACCACTAGGTTGTCCCTGAGGAAAGGGCGCGGGGAGCAGCGGTTATGTAAGGTTTATGACGCCCCAAACCTCCCAGAGAGCGAATGCGTCTTCCAACTGTGAGTTCAAATGCATATTTGTATGATATATATTGAGAATCTTTTCCTTTTTGAGCGGAATTAATACCTGCATGCACTAAACAAAACTGTGTTCCAGGTCCGATGCGGGAGTAATCGACGCTACAGATTGATAATGGAATGAGCATAGTTGAAGCACATAGCGTTATGCTTCATCGGCCCCCTTTACCGGATACAAAATATTGAAAGATACATATCGCAACACGTGATCCTGGAGAGGCATACACAATTGAAGCACAGGGGCCTGAATGCTTGTGCAATGCCCGCTGTAGCCATCGTTTTAATCAACGCTAAAATATTTTTTTTAATGTACGAAGTAATTCCTGGGTAAGTTTTTCAGTGACAGCCTTGTGATCATTCTGTCTCGGCCATCAAGCAACATATCCGTAATGTTCGCATTACTCGCAAATTTAGTGAATCTGAGCAGTATGCGGAAATCCTGAAAAACTTACATTTTAAAACATTAACTATATACCGTTAAATAAGCAGTCTAGTATTATGCTCTAGGAAATATTTCATGGCTGGTTGTTATGTTGAAAAGTTGTACATTTCGTTGAAAAAGCACTAATGTAAGGCAGTTACACTAAGAATGAAGCATTAAAAGCTACGAGTAAGTCACCGCTTGAAGCAACGATGTTATCTCGTAGTTACAAGAAAAACTAAAAGTATTGCCGCAATGAAAGGAAGGATATAAAGCAAGAGCTACAAACAGGACAACTAGAAGACTGGGGCACGGCATCCGAAAGGTATAATCAGATACAAACGTATCGATAACTAACTATTGAACAGCATTATGTATAGGTGAATATTGAGCATAGCGCAATATCAGCTGAGAACTGCAGGAAAATACTAGTATATTAGCATTGATGCCGAGCAACCGAATGGAAGTCAAGAAAACCAAGGACTAAAAGCAAAGGAATTGCATCTAGATAGAAGGAGCTGGAGGTATCTAAGTAATCTCGGAACTCGAAGGCGCATGATGTCAGCGCATATTAACGCTTATATTTTAACACCAGTAAAGTATAATTGTCATGCCTTGAGCTAAGGAGCTCAAGTTCGTTCAGGGCTGTTATAAAAAGCAGTCATTTGATGACTAAAACAATTGCAGAGTTACGGGACAAATGTTACTATTATTGCAAATTAATAATAAGTGGATAATCAGGCAGGTAAAGTGGGCTGCTACGATACTCACTGGTGCACCACACCATGCAGGCAGCAAAGAGTTCGCAGCATCCCCCTGAAAAAATCACGCTCTTTCGCATCCATAGAAATATACTGTCATGCTCCTCACAAAGCATAAAGAATATGAAACTTATAACGCTTGGATCTGCTAACCTTACTATTCCTAAGATTCGCACAGTGTAAATATGCTACGATAAAACGACGTTTTACTTATGCTGGACCCTGCTGTATCCCATATACGTAGATAAAGGTCAATGCCAGAGATTTGCAGTTTCTCTCCGAGCAAAGACAACGTCGGATAACAGCATGTATTCTATGGAAGAAAGAAGCGATTATCAAGTTCTCATTCGCATTAGTTGCAGCTCTGCCTAAATTCGTTTCTTTTTGAGTGGGCCTATGCATTCTCTACTTTATTCGATTCTACAGCTCCTTCTGTCACTGATTCTGAAACCGCTTCTAAAGAAGTGGGCGGCATCATTGTTTCCTCATGGCCACTAACACGGCCCATAGTCTCATCTTCAGAATCAGACTCATCCTCAACATCGTCTTCCTCCTGTGAAAAAAAAACTCAATGATAGTCGAGAATGGATTCAGAATCTGGTAAGCATACAAAGCACTATATAATAAAAAAGAGAACCTTACCTCTTGCAAAGCCAGCAGTTTCTTATCCTCATCTTCGCCCATGATGGTGATCTATAAAGAAAAAGACGCTCTAAATTGTACAGAAATAACTACAAGAATTCGGACAAAGAAACATTGTGAAGCGCGCAGTCCTAAAAGCCAAGCAAACTATAAGGACTTAATTCAGCAGAAATTTAAATTACCGGACTACCCCATCTCAAGTCACACATTGAAAAATCATACTCTGACATACCGCTCCATGTTGCTTGTAATCTCCCCCTTTAAACTTTGCAATCTCCGTTGATACAACTTCCAAGACCTGTACGGAGTATAAGCGAACAAAAATCAGAGTTGCTGGTGGCCAAGGCAACAAATAAACTCAGTAGACTACAAATATTTCTAGAGTCAACTGGAAGAAGGCGGTGTAAAAAACCATAAGAGGAAGAAAAAATTATTAAAAACTACTCTACTGAGACCTCCAGCTAAAACGACAACGGCTATACTTCACAGCCAACACGAAGGCTTATAGGGTATCTTCTCTTTCTTCAATTTTAATCGTGCTCCTTCATACTTGAGAGTGGCGGCATCAAATTTGCGACGCGCCACCAGTATATTCAGTAGCAAAATAGCGCATGAAAGCATCATGAGGTATACACCTAACGTCGAGGAATGCCATAATTAAAAAAAAAGGCTGGGACTAGAGCTTTTCATACAAATAGCACCAAAACCAGTATACTTGATTAACTTACAGAGTTTTGTTGACCATGTAAAAGGCAGCCACACATAAAAAAAATGCTGAAACAGTAGCTTCTGTAATGTAGTGCTCAAAACATCTAAATTCACAAAAAAGGGGTAACGAAATTGGATAAATATCCTTACCTTTTCAGTGACATCTCTTCCAACTTGTTCGTCGTAGCACATGGTTACAATCATATACTGCGGAGGAGCGATGAGCCGAATATCGATAGTGACATTCTGATCAGGTTTGAAGAAGAAACACAAAAATGGTGAGCCACAATGAAGCAGGTACCACCTCGTATACAATAAGCTTATTTAGGCAAACCGATTTGGACTGAATAAAAAACCCTCTTCAGCCATTATTGCATTATAAAATTTTTACCGGTAAATCAACAGATTGTTTTCCAGCTATAAGACTCTGCTTCACCGCCTCGATACCATCATAGCCGGAACACACAACATCAATCTTCACCCTGAAAGAAATTTGGTTTGTTTTATGTCTTCAGATAATCTGTACAAGATTTCAAGATTGCCAAAACTAGCGCTTCACCATAAACGTTAAAAACGATCAAAAAATGCTATTTTATCGCAGGAAATAGTGAAGAACGGCGCTGCAATGTTTTTGCTTAGCTGTTTGCGAATGAATTTGATACACACAAGTAGAAAAGAAGTCAAAAAATTCCACTGCGCAAGAAAGCAAACGCAAACATCTATAAATTCCATAAACGCATGATAACGAGTTATCAAAACTGTTTGGCAGCAGAGGCTTGTCTTCAAAAGCATAGAAAACAGACAAAGTTTTCAGGCCCTATACCCTTAATTATTATAAGTTGAACATGATATCAATTCTCCAAAGGTTACGTATCTATGCAGAATAAACTGTAGTCCCCGATAAAAAAATCAAAATATCAAAAATTACGCAGATTTTTAGGTTTTATGCGATTCCAAGAGAGAATTGCATGCATAAGAGAGGAGGAAGGAGAACACTTCTTTTCAGTACTAAACTGATAGGCAGAAATTTCTCACCAGCTTTCAAAATTATAGCAAGCTTACAAACTTGCTCAAACAGCAGAATAATCTGCAATCGATTCCAAAAAAAATAAAAGATTCAGCGTTTTAGCCTTACTCCTCTTTCTTCATAAAAGACATGCAGAATTCATGACTGAATATGCGCCATATTTCTCACACATTTTTACCTCAATTTTACTGGTTGCGGAGCTAGACGTAGCTTCAAATCGTCTAATATGCAGTGCTTTATCTCCGGAGGAACATTGATGTTACTAAAAATCGAGTCAGGATTGGCTACTGCTTCCTGAGGCAGAAATAAATTTTTACAGCAAAAATTCATACAGAAAAGCCTATAAAAAACTGGAAACACAAGGAAAATCATGGTTGAAAAGGTAGTTTCCCAAAAAGTAGGGCACACACAGGCAGCCTTGTTATGGTATATACTTTCTTTTACTTCGAAGATTTTATAGGAAGAAGCAAGGGGGTGAACCCTATATATTCAAAAAAAATCTCGGATGAAGGAAGATTTTTCCAAATAATAATAGGTTAGAAACGATGTACTAAAATCTGTCTGAAAGCGCACTTCTACTGCCTAAAAACTAATCGATAGAGAACAAAAAAACGGGAATTAATGTTGGGGGAAAATGGAGGGGCATGGTTAATCTCCTAATCAAGCAAAAGGCAATGATGGCCGTGAGACACACACGAAAATATGTATAGGTACAAAAGAAAATAATCTCACATATGGCGCACAAAAAAATCTGCAAAATACTCAAAAAAGAGGGTTTTGTAAGCAATAAATAAAATACCTAAAAGTACCAAATAAAAGGATGAAAGACTCGAAGAGACTTAACTTGCAGCAGAGATGGAAAAAGGTACGACACACACACACACACGTTAAAATCCTCAAAGAAATTGAGCATATCTGCGTGATAACCCCACCTTATACGATAAAACACCAAATAAAAAGAATACAGACAACTACCACGGACCAACTACTTGCACACAAAAAAACCATAGGAACAAAATAAAAGGCAAAATTGAGGAGTAAGTATAGTCTATAAATTACTATAGAGAAAACCAGCAGTTTTCTTCCTAAAATGCCAAATATGAACTCACAAAAAGCAGCTTCAAAGACTGTTTTTTATCTCTAAAAGAGGAAAAAAAGCATCACAGAAGATGCAAATTATGAGGTTTCAAAAATCAACTATATTTCTTCAAAAAAAAGCATTACCCTCTGTAATGATTTTTGTTCAACGTTTTGAAATCAGCCATAAACCATTTAAATCTCTGCTCACCTTCAAAGCATCAAAAGCATTTCCATGTACTCGTTGTAGAGGCCATGTGATCAATTCATTTAGCTTATCCACACGCCAATTGTGTTTCTAGAAAAGAATTTTCGAGAGAAAACGAGAAACTTGAAAGATTAAGGAGATTTTTGATGAAGCTTGTGAGGTTTGACAATTAGCAAAGATTGTAACACACACGTTTAAGCAAGCCTTTATGATGGAGAAACCATTAAAGGAAGTATTCTTGCAATGAAAAAAAAGGTAAAAATCTATCAATTGTAGGTTCAAGGAAATGTTTCGAGAGAAGAATTTTCACTTGAAAGAGAAATTTAATTTAAACAAAAAGTTAACACACACACATTGAGAAACGGATTTAACTTAAATGCAAAGTTTTTCGCGCACACAAGGCTAGTAGGCAGCTGCAGATAAAATGGTTAAGATAGAATTGCTGAGCCAAGCGGAGAAAACGCGAAGTCTTGGAGAATGAGATAGAATCAACTTTTACGATAGTTGTCGTTTGAGAATTAAGAATCGATAAAAAACAGACTGCAGTTGGTAGTGTACTTACAGGCTTTTTCATATGTTAAAATGGAAGAAAGTTGATATTATAGCTTCTAATTAAGAACTATTTCCAGCAATTTTATCAAATAATCGGCAAAAGTATGCTAAAAATATTATAAATTTATCAAAATAATGGAGAAATTGATAAAAATATAGCTTCTTTTTGAAAAGCAATCTTGAAACTGCAAAAGAAGCAGTATAACTAGCTGGTAAAGTAAAAACAGATGGAAAAGAAATGAAAAACAGATGAATATGAGGCGAAAAGGAGATGAAAAGGAAGTGAAAAAAGGAGGTGCAAAGGACGTGAAAAGGGATGAAAAAGGAATTAATGAAAGATGAGGGTAAAAAATTGCATAAAAAAGTGATAAACAGAAAAGCGAGAAAAACAAGTCGCAGAGTGTATTATCAACAGTCCTTACAGCAGCAGCATTTCTGATAGTCTGATGAACCTTTTTCGCCTTTGAAAATCTATCTTCACACTTAATAATATCCTCTGGTGAAACCCTAAATAAAACACAGAAAAAAACGCTTAGCAGCTTAAAATATTTTTAAAAAGCTAAAAGAATAAAAATTTCATGAATCATCAGCTAACACACACTCTCTTTTTCCTTCCACAGCTGCGCAGTGGAGGCTCTCATAAATTCTAAAAGCACACACAAAACCAAAAAAAGTAGAGAACATTCAAATCAGCAGAGAAAAGTATACAACATTTACTGAAAAATGGTAGCAGAGATATGAATAGGCAGAGCATATCACGCACACAAAGTATATCGTGATGCAGCACGAAAAGCATCAAAATGATGAAAAGTGGTTAATGAAAAAATGTATACACAAAATAAGCAGCAGCTTAAAGCATCAAAAGCTTCAAACTAATGAAGGGCAGCTTGAAGCATCAAAATTTTCACACAAAAGAAGAGTCAAGTAGAAGCGTAAAATACGCTATATATATTGCAAAAATATCAAAATTTGACTAGCAAACACACAAGCCTTTCCATCTTCATAGTAAATCGATGCCAAAACTGCAAACAGAAAAAAAAATCCGAACCTTCTCTTTGAGAGATCAATATAACCCTTGGTGCTATCAACCCTCAGAACCATGACGACTTCTCTTCTTCCAACACGGATAAGCCTATTAACAGACCTAAACCGAACCTTCGACAGCTCTGACATCAAGATCATACCTTCAATATTGTTATATTCCAACAAGGAGACGTAGGCTCCTAGGTCTTCGATACGCTCAACCTTGACCATAACAAGTTCTTCTTCTGCAGGATAGACTGCCTCATAATAGCGGCAGCTCCCCAAATCCGAGCGAGTAGACGTCATGGCAGCAGTCTTGTAGAGTTTTGATTTTACTTCTTCAAAAGAAAAATTGCTGTTAAAGAAAGATTGCACACACACAAAGCATCAAAAAACGAAATAAAAATGTTAATAGGGATGAAATGCTAACGAGGTCGAGATTATACAGGCAAAAACCGGTGTTTAAATAGGTATTGTGGCTTCTATGGGAGTAGAGAGACTAACTGAGGAGAGAGAAAATGGCTTCTGTTTGATAAGCTGCGCATCTTATTGACTTTATGCATAAAAAGATGGTAAACAAGTCAACCCTAAACAAGCTTAAACCCTAAATAAGCCTCAAACCACTAAACCCTACCCAAGCTGCACTTGATAAAGATTTCTCAGTTGACTCAGCTTACCATACACAGCACACACACTATACCAAAGAATAAACAAAAGTATTTACGCCTAATAAGCAAAAAACAACTTGTGTGTATATACACACACATAGATATATATATCTCGTTGTTAATAAGATAATTCTCCAGAATATACAATTGAAACTGAGTTTAAACGCAAAAAGTGTGGCTATACTGCAAGAACAACAGAAAAACTCGGATCAAGTGCTTCTGTGAAAACCGAGCTTCACTATATATTAAGACGAAGGAGAAGCAACTTCTATCACGATAAGCTGTAAACGAAAAACGCATCTAAAGTATACTCTTCTCTTCGTCTAAATTCCGTTTTACCACCAAAAAAACAAAGCGGTAGAGCATTTTCTAGTCTTTTATTGTATGCATCATAAAGCAAGAAAAAACAAGCGAAAATCAATCAAATCAGCAGAAAAAATACTAAGAAAATTATCGCAAAAACAACACTTGTTTCATGAAGATGAGACGAGCACTTTGGAGAACCAAAAAAGGAGTAGTTATCCTATATATAAGGAAAGTAGATACTGAATTTGCAGTTGAAGAAGCTGCAAAAAAATGAGGAAAAACAAGTTCAATTACAGGGAATCTTCAAGCATAAATTTCTTAGTTTTCTTCCTTTTTTTTCCTCACTGCTTACTTTCTTCTTCTCGCTGCGCTACTTCTCCAAAGTACACTAAAACTAGTGCTAAACCACTAAATTTCACGTAGAAAACATCACAATGCTCAAAAGAAGCATCATTGCCAAACAAAGGTTTCTAGACTTTCTAAAGTATATCTGTGACTACCAGACAAAGTTAATATAAAGCAATACTATCGGATGAAACTAGCGGATAGAATAGATGCAGTTTTCCCCATAAATCAAAGAATAAAAAGTTACACGCATTTTTGCAGAAAGCAGCAGTTTTCAGAGTATAAAGATGAGGAAGTTTAATAACAGCAATTTTAGCGTAGAAATAGCAATTTTTAGCGCACAAATAGGAGGAAGCGTAAAACAGTGGTTTTCAGCGCAAAACAGCCGTTTTCACCACACAACCACCATCTACATAAACCGGCCTAAATACGAAAAAAAAAACTCAAATACACTCCCTCTTACAAAACTTTTAAACTCTTCAAAAAACATAAACTTCCGCGAATTCTACTTCACCAAAGCATCAGATAAAAAGTAATGACTCTCTGATTAACATAATCATCAGTAACAGCAAATGAGAAGAGAAGCGCTGCCCACATCAACGCCACCTAATCACAAGAAGACTTCTCCCAGCGGAGAAGAGCCTCAAAAATATCACCATCTTGCAAGAGTACCCTCTTCTACACGTGAAGAGATGAACTAGAAAAAATTCTTCTTCAAAGTACCAAATCAAATGATGATATTTCCCACCAGACAGAGAAAAATGTAGAGAGTGATTGCATCATCATAAAAGCAGAAAGTTTACTAGTGATTGATGAATAAGAAGTAAGCTTGATATTTCGCTACAAAGCAAATCCAGATAAAAGCTGAAAAGCATAAAAAAATCAACAAATCCTGAGATAGTCAGAGATCCCTTATTTCAAGTGAATCTACCGTAATTTACCTGAAAAGTGAGGAATCTTCAACTGAATATGCTAATTCGACAAAAATAAACAGAAAAATCGACTCAATTCCTTCTGCTATCAAGAATTGTAGCGATTATAGTGTGTGTGGCTGCTCAACACACTGCTTCCTGGGCTTTTCGGGTGAGGTTTGGCGTCTGTCTGTGTGTGGAATTAAGGGAGCAGGTTTAGCCGGAGGCGAGAAAGTTGAAAATAAAAGTAGAAGATGGGTGGCTGAGTGTGTGATCGTGTAGGAAGATCGCTAATTACTCGATTTAGAGTAACAAAGGGTGAGAGTGTTGCGTATGTTGTGTGTGTGTGGTATCTTATGCTTGTGTGTGTGTGCGTGTTTTCTTGTTCAACTGCAGGGCTTTCATGTATTGTTGAGATATCCTTGGTGTGTCCGACTGTTTTATGGAATGACTGTGTGTGTGGGAAGCGGGCAAATTATAGGAATCTGTGTGCGAAGATAGTAGGAGGCTAGCCGGACCGATTTTCAGTGTGTGCGGGGAGGCTTTGTTTCGGATTTGCCCAGATTCCGGGGAGTATTTGAGGTTTGTTGGGGAAGGAGGGGGGCGCTAATTTTTATATCACACACACAAATGGGGAGGGAATACGCACACCCACTAAGAGAGACACACACAGCAATACTCACACACACCGAGAGACCCAGAAACACCGATGCACAGGTTAGGCGCACACAAACATGACTAGGTGCTGCACACACACACAAAAACACAAAATCCGAAGCTGCACACACAGAGCAGCTCAGTCACACACACACACTAAATTACAAGCCACACACACACACCAACAGAGTCACTACACAAAGCTTACTGTCTCATTAACTAGCTACTATCCTACCCTCCGCCCCTATTTCATGCACATTTCATCAATAAAAAAGGCGAAAGCTTCTAATGAAAGCAAATTTTATGAAGTCTCGCGGAGATGCTTTAAGTCGCTCAAGCAGCTTACATTTTTATTAGAGATTCCTCCTTTATTCTCCTTCTTAATCTGCTATTTCCCCATTTTTTTTCGGCAGATCTCTCTCTTCTCGTCGTGTTGCTTCCTCTTCATCTCTGTGTTTTCACTGAAAAAAGGCGAAGTTCACATCAGACTCTAATTGCCGCGCTGTGAACCACCAGAAAACCCCCACCGGGTCGATATGTTTTTTTAATTTTTGCAAATTTATTAAACTATCTCCCTCTTCTTTTAATAACTCAAAAAACAGCTGTAGCACAAAACGCCACGCTTCCACAAAGAAAATATACTCCAAAAGCTTTTGGAAACGGGGGGTTTTTTTATACATTTTTTGGTATAAAATCAGCATTTTTTTACAATTTTTGAAGATTTACAAAGTTTTATTAAAATCATTTCCCTGGTTCTTCAGATTGAGTGTAACGCAGTATGAATTTTCCACATTAGTAGAGAGGTATACTTCTTACTCGAAAGCGCGCTGTAGGGTATGGCCCCGCGCTAGCATCTCAGGAAAAACTGCACTCATACATTTACAAGAAAATGAATTCTTCCCACACCTCCAGGGCAGATTATCTGAAGAAGTACTCCCAAAGTCGTAGCTTAGCATCTTCTGATGCGAAGAAGTATAGTTTGGGGCAGAAGATTATCGATCAGCATACCAAAGGGAAGCTTTCTTCACGTAGAAAACATGAAGAGAGTGCCGAGAACCGCCGCCGACTTAAGAACAAGAAATCTCAGCCGTCCCTACTCATCATCCGTGATGCAGAAATCGACGTGATTGGGACTGGAAAGCAGCTTTCAGTTTCAGGTGACTGGGATGAGTATGAGGAAGATGAGGAAGAAGTAGATTTACCAGCCGTTGTAGATTCCCTGGGCCACTCTATTGAAGTCACAAGGGAGCAAAAACAGAAAATCATGAAGATGAGTTTGGCAGAAGATGCTTTTTCCTCTGAAATGGCGAATAGGGGTGTTATAGCGGGGCTTAATGCGTCTGCAAACAGGCTAGAAGAGTCTAAAAACGACAGTCTTGCAGGAGCTAAAGATTCGCAGCATAAAATGATGAAACGGGTGATAGGAGTAACGGAGGAAGATAAGAAAATCAAAGGTAAGTGTTTAAAATACTAGAGAGTGCATCGATTTGGAATTATTTTTGAACAGGGAGTATTTAATAATGAACGCACATTACTA
The DNA here is from genome assembly GCA_015657535.1 of Nephromyces sp. MM_2019. NCBI lineage: Eukaryota > Apicomplexa > Aconoidasida > Nephromycida > Nephromyces > Nephromyces sp. MM_2019. Next base: position 83,396 of record JADHZB010001022.1, read on the forward strand.
CAATGTTTGATCTCTGCCTTCAGATTGGAGGAAGAGGGAAGATGCGCGTGAGTTAAGAGTAAAAGAGAGGGATGAAGAACGTAAAGGAGGCTCTGTTTCATCAATTTTGCCTAGAGGAGGTAGTGAAAATGGCTATTCTTTAGCTCAAAGTGAGCAAGGAAAGATGATGCATGGCAAAGATGCGAACGAAGGAGGAAAACGTGAGTTAAGCAGCTGCTCCCCATCCAGACGAAGAAACTCTTCTGACAGGAGGTACAGACATGCAGAGCAGAAGCAGGAGGATGATAGTGACTTTTCGCCACCTCGTAGACGTGAAGAGAGAAGTAGAGATGATAGAGAGAGAGGAG
>JADHZB010001026.1:1988-23887 GCA_015657535.1 Nephromyces sp. MM_2019
TGGCCCAAAGCTTTTATGTGTGTTGCTAGGTACATTGTGAATGATGTGTGTGTATTGCTAGGCACACTATGAGCTACGTGTGTGTATTGCTAGGTATACCATGAGTGATGCATGTTTGCTTCCAGTGCCCCTATAGGTTGTGCGTTTGTTCCTAGCTACCCGACAGTTCGTGTGTGTTTCTAGTCAATATGCAAGATGAGTTAGTCTAGTAACTTTTGTGCGTAGTGGCAAGTCCGTGAGGAAGATGGGGTGGTTGTGTGTGAGGTAGCTGTGTGTGGGTATTGCACACAAATTGTAGAGTGAGTTATTCACTGTTGACGTGCAGCTTCTAGTGCATGTGTAAAATGTACTGGTAGCTTAATCTGTGTGTGCACTGGTAGCTTAGAAACGCACATACACAGACTGTGTGTGGGATAAACCACAACCAAGTGTGTGCACGAAAAAAGCATGCTAGTGTTCTTGCCTATTTTAGAAGATTCTAGCACAATGGATTCCACCTTATGCTAGGGTTTTAGAGGCTTTAAGCTGTGTGTTGCCCTCAATGATGATTGATGAAGAAATATGCAGATGATTTTGTATAGTCAGTGGTGAATGTGCGCGTGTGTGGGCGGGCGGGCGGAAGGACCCACGGACGGGCGGAGAGTACCCTAATCGCTTATATATATTGCTGGAATGCTTTCCTTGTGTGCATGCATGTTTAGTATGAAGCTTTGCGTTGCCTAGCTCCCTGTGTGTGTTAGTATGCGGCAATGTGTTGCCTGGTGTCCTGTGTGTGCTAGTTTGAAGCATTTCACCACCTAGCTCCCTGTGTGTGCTAGTTTGAAGCATTTCACCACCTAGCTCCCTGTGTGTGCTAGTTTGAGGCACTTCACCACCTAGCTCCCTGTGTGTGCTAGTTTGAAGCATTTCACCACCTAGCTTCCTTCTCACCTTAGCGTAGCTGTATATAGCATTGCACACTGCTGGCGGCTTCCATTAGCAAAACACCTAGTGTGTGTACTTATAGTAATATCAGCCTTGAAGATTCGCTTAAAGTCTCGTGATTTCATTCATACCACGTTGCAGTACTATATATTGGTCTTACACACCCGCGCACACACACTGGTGCACACAGAGGGAAGTATGTTTGTGCGATCAAAACACACAGTATGGGTTCGAAAAAAAGCATGAATTTGGCGCACACACAGTATTATCCTCTGTTAAACTTGAAAGCTAAAGGGATGATGAAGGTTACAAGGTAAAACCTCAACTCACACACATATAATTGATTCGTAAGAAGTAGGTGCACGTACACCGCAAGCAGCCACTTCTTCCAGAAGATCTCAAGAAGTAAAGACATGGTGAAAACAGGGAAGCTTTAACTACGTATTGGATGAGTGTGTAATCAGAACTAACAAGCGTACACTCTTACGGGGTTAAACGTGTGAGCACACATACTTACACACTCACACGGGGGCACAGTGTGCGCACACATACTTACGGGCTTACACGCGCGCAGATCAACGCACTCACACACGTAAGCATATACACATACACAAACAGGCCAGTATACTAATATACACAGAATCACACATGCTAACATTCACACACACACACACACACACGTTCTCGCTGTCACACACACGGCAGTGCGTATTATATTGCTGTTTGGAGGCATCCCATTGATTGTTGAATGTGTGCGCCGAAGCGCTGGCCATGAATGAGTTGAGAGCTAGCAAAGTATGGAAAAGCAATAAAAGCTATGTGATAAGATACACACACAAGAGGAAAGCTTAGGTAAGCGGCTACTGCTAGAATGAGCACCTACCTTGTGTGTGTGTGTGCATTGTGTGCTCCTTTGTTTGAATAGCCACCTCTGACTTCACGTGTGTGTGCATATTGTGTGCACCCTTACTTGAACAACCACCTCTAACTTCACGTATGTGTGTGTATTTTGCGCATCACCATGCCCACGAGCACCTCTAGTGCCACGCATGTGTACGTGCATGTGCACCATCATGTCACTGAGCACCTTAAACTAGACTGGTGTGTGTATCTGCGCATGCACACGCTAGTTAAGCTTCCAGGAGTATAGTGCATTACCAACCTAGCATGCAACATACCTACACTCGCATGCTCCCCTTACGAAGCACACTGTGTGTGTGCAGACTATGTCTAGAGTAGGTTATAGCACACGAGGCATCAGGCAATCCAACCGATAGGAGTTAGACCTAGGCTGACAGCAGCAGAGTGTAGATACACTCTCCACTTGCTTGCTAGCCTTGCCTGCTAGCCGCAATGTTACGCTAGGAGACTTTACAGTTGAACACACTAGTACCTAGTGTGTGTGGTACATCTGAAAGTGCATCATTCAAGTTGCACAAACTGTGTGTGCGAGAGTTCTTATGGGCTTACGCTAGAGAATATATCCCATGCACTTGTGTGTTGTTGGGTGCAAACGCTTGTGTGTTCGGGTATTAGCGATTGGAGGGCAGCTTAGATATACAAGCTAGCCTGTGGGTTATATGCAGGTTCTAGCTCACACGCCAAGCAGCCACACACAGTGCAGAGAGCATTCTAGTCTAATCCTTGGCGGGTTAAACACGCCCACGCACAAATGCACTCGTGTAGCTATGAAGAAGTGCACACAAACTCTAGTAAAACACATGAATAGTCCATACACACAAACACCCAACGCACACACACACAGTCCACACACAAAACCACACATGAATAGCCCGCACACACACCTCAATCCCAAACCCAAATACACGGTTCAAAACCGCACACATAGGTACTCCTCCACACTATACACCCAACATAAGTATATTCGGGTGTACGTACAACTCTCCTCATACACACGCCCACAACACCCTTTCGGACAAATACTGACTTTTTGAAGGGAGAGCCTATTGGTTCGCTTCATATCAAGTTAGATGATAGTATGACTTCAATAGATATACAAATGCACTAGAAGATAACACACACTACACAAAAACCTCACATGCACACGCACACCCTAAATGCGGGGATATAGGTAGCCCTACTCCTAGAAATAGCGGAGCACACACACACTTTAGCGTTCAGCTCACAACATCCTCAATTAAAACCACTTCTATCGGGCTGAACTGGTTTTCTGGGACCGTGTGTGCGATAGCTTCATCGCCCATTGCCTCACACTCCACTACCGGCCCATGCGAGAGACCCTCATTCACTGCATTAAACTCATTCGCACACGGCGGGAGCTTCTCTGCTTCATTTACTCCATCACTGTATATTTGTATACATAAGTCCAAGTTCTGATCAGTCTGCATGACTGAGTGAAGCCATAGGCATAGTAACTCATGCTCCTGTAGGTGGACAGGTAGGTGTGTGTATGTGTGGGTGTATGTGTGTGTGTGCATGTGCGCGTCGGTGTGGATGCATGTTTATGCACCTCCATGCGACGCAAAAAATGCCCAATTTTCTGAGCAAAAAGCTCATGCGTTACAGGAAACGCCTCTAGTAGCAGTTTCACACGACAAAATACACACAAAATAACATCACACACATACGCAAGAGACGTCGCACCCACACAAACACACATTTCTTCGCTTTACCTGCTTCAATTCATCAATCTGAGGCCTTTCAATAAACTTGACTGACTTTAGACGAACATCACAATCTTGTATTTCGCTGCAACCAAAGTAGGAAGAGGAGGGCTGCTTCAATAATAAAGCTTCTAAGCTAAAATGTTGGATGTATGTACACCCATGAAGATACAGGCTTCTCGCTGTTTGATCTTCATGAAGCCCAAAACCGCAAGAATTTTCCAAACAAAATATCTTTGCATTATATGGAAAAAAGGTTGAATGTATAGGCATTAGCAGAGTCACACACAGAGCCTCATACAGTCGCATTCAGAGAGTCGCACACAGAGCTTCACACAGAGACATACACACACAATCAAGCAGCATAAAGATCTGCACTTACTCTCGTAGATTAAGCAGAGCAACTCGCTCGTGAGAAGAATCACCAAGAGATATGATATTCCTCCTGCTAGCCCGTTTGGATTTAAAGTGATTTTCTACTTCATCCCGGAATGCGAAATACTGTAAAGGATATATGCACACACATAGAATGAAGAGCCCTAATGAACGAATCACCCAGCGTGTACATACACTCAATACAACAACCGATAACAACATTTTTATCTCCCCCCTCATCTACCCAAGCACCCCACCTTCCCAACATGCCCCACCCCCACAATCCCGTACCCCTCCAACAATCCCCTCCCCCCCCTCCCACCTCACCTTCCACACATACGGACTAGAAGACCCCCGACAGCTATAAGTAGAACGAGCGGATACAACTCGGATATTCTTCAAGTAAGGTTGAAGATTAGGCATATATCGATCACAGCTCATCTCCACCCAGCCGTTATCAGCATTGGTAATGATAATGACGGAGCCTAGTTTAGCAGCAGCCTCTAGTGTTTTCCGTGAGAGCTCAGTCATCTCCTTCAAGCCCCTGAAGTTTTCGTCTAATGTACAATCACCGTTAATAGATGAATTCTGTAGTTGAATCCAAGTACTAGGCATAAGGGTATCATCCCAGTCGAAGATGAAGAGGCTTTCATCAAAGGAGAAAGTAGGGGGCGTTTGTGTATCGTATACATCAGCATCTGTGTGTGAGTCTACGGGGTCAAAAGTGAAGCCTTTAGAGGATTGGGAGGAAGATTCATCGAAGGAGGGGGGTTGGGAGGGGGTGGTGGGGGCTAGTGAGGATGAGGAGGGAGAAGCGTCATTCGAATGATCAGGTAGAGAAATGCGTGGATCTACACAAGAGGGTAGAGAAGGGCTTGAAGATGCAGGTGAAGAGCACTGCACTTGATAATCACTGGATGGGGCAGATTGATTGTGTGTGTTGTTGGCAAATGCCGGCTGAGAGTCTTCAAGAAATGCCGGGAAACTTTCCTCCTCCTGCTCCTGCTCAGTATCCTCCCCCAGAAAAGTACGTATATCTGAGATCAAACAGGAAACCCTCATGTCCTCCTCTTCCTCTTCCTCTTCTTCTTCTTCTTCGTCAGCATCTTCCAGAGAGATAATAAGTGTGTTTTTGATGGATTGCGGCGTCATCACACCACCATCAGAGGAGGTAGCATCCCTTCTCATCTCGAACTCGGCCGCACTCACTTCCTCCTCTGTCTCGCTAATTTCCTCTTCCTCTGCTTCACTCATTTCCTCTTCTTCTTCTTCTTCTTCTTCTTCTTGTTCTTCTGGTTCTTCTTCACTAACTACCTCTTCCTCTTCTTCGCTCTCTAGTGAAGATGTGGGAGGTGAATAGCTCTTACTACCTTCATCCAATGATGGAACTGGTAGAGAACTACTAGTGCTAGATTCTTCTGGAAGCATCGCAACATACGCAGAAGAAAAAGATGAAAAAACTCCAAACTCACAAGAAGAGGAAGAGGAGGAAGATTCTGTAAATGATTGAGCTGTGCGAGAAGAAGTTTCATCTCCTCTATAACACACAACGCTGCTGCTAGTCAAGAAGGTGGTGGTATTGGTATACTCGTTTTGTAGGCTTACTGGGGGGGGTGTTACTTCCCCTTCACTCAGGAGGGGAGTAATGCCTCCCTCCTCATCAACACTTGAAGATTTGAGATCGGAGCAAGCGTTGAGGTGGGGGTGCAGCGAGAGAGAACTAGTGAGTATCTTCGATGATCTCAGCACCGGTGAAGGAGGGATTGATAGCATGGTTGTCATCATTCAAGTTTGATTTTCAAAAAGTCAGGAAAAAGTGTGGGGGGGGGGAGGGGAAGATAGGGGGGAGTGAGAGCGAGAGAAAGAGCAAAGAAAGGAGTGAGTAGAGAGTGAGTTTGGTGCACACACAGGTGCTGCCAGAGTTCACGCAGAAAACACAGGAAAAGAGAGATATATCCAAGTGAAGATGGGGGTAGGGAGCGTGTGTGTAGGGTGGGAGGGTGTTTCACTCAAAAAGAGTGCTCTGTGGATTGGTAGCTCTATGCGTAAGTATAGGCGTGTGCAATCCTATGCTCACGCCCTCTACAAACATAGGCACAGCTCAATAAAAGTAACTTCGTACACACACAGAGCTCTCTGGGCATGCCCTCTACAGACACAGGCACAGTTCAATAAAAGCAACTCTTTACACGCACACACAGCTCCAGGTGTATGTACAGCAACAAAGGAGCTACACTCAATTCAAAACAAAACGAAAACAATTTCTAAAATACCCAAAAGCTACAGCAATTGAAGCCTTGACAGCAAAAAAGGTCATAAGAAAGCCAGTCAGCCAGCGGTAGTGAGTGCTTAGTGGTGGGTGCTAAACACACACGCACACAACCACAAGCACACTAAATATTCAAGAAAAATTCTGGGGAAAAAAGATGCGAAAAGCCTAGTATATTAGGATGGAAATACCACGTAAATATTGGCGTACGTACACTCACGTACACACACACGGGGGTTATACATATAGAGGTATAGACACACAGCAAAAAGGAGAGATCTCCTCTTCTCTCCACACTACTTCCTCAGAAAAAACACCTTTTTTTGCTGTACAAATCAATTTCTGTGAAGAAGCAGAATCTGAAGCTTTTATCACAGCAGTAATCGGCTCAGAATTTTATATACTTCTATAAGGTAGGAGTAGCAACACACACACACACACACAGAGGGGGTTTTGTGTGTATAGCTCTTGAAGATAGTAGTAGCTCACACACTCACAGGTTAATGTACATACTTCTTGAAGGTAATAGCAGCTTACACACACACAGGTTAATGTACATACTTCTTGAAGGTAATAGCAGCTCACACACTCACAGATTAATCTGCATGCTTCTGTAAGGTAGTAGCATCTCAAGCATACAGAGAGATATGTACATACTTCGGGGAAGATGGTAATAGCTAACAAACACACAGATTAATGTACATACTTCTTGAAGGTAGTAGCAGCTCACACACACAGGTTTATATACATACCTCTGTAAGGTAATAGCCGCTTAGGCACATGCATACACACGCATAAATATACACACAAGTTCATACAATCCATGAAGGTAGTAGCAGCAAACACACACATATATGTGTGTGAAGAAAAAGAGGTTGTTAACCTAGAACAGAGTGCCAGTACATAGAAATATCAAAGGAAGGAGAGCTAATACTCCTTATATAACGAACGATCAACACACCAAAGTTGCAGCCAGTGCATGCAAGTCTAAGCCTACTAACTTAAACTAGCTCTAATAGGTAGTCTTATCAGATAGCTAACACACAATGCCAAAATGATGCACTAACACACTACTTGGTTGCTCAAACAGTAACAAAACAGCACATCAAAATCCACAAAAGTGTTGCACATCAAGTCACACATACCCCCACCTAGAAATGTTACACACATGCGTTGCACACACACGTCGCAAATACACTGCACACATTGCAACTGTAAATACTCCCAAATCAACACAGCAATGAGCGCTTATTCCCAAGGTTTTCACACACACACCTATTCAACGCCAGAAGAAGTAGCAAAATAAAGCAAAACACCTGACAAGCTAAGCACAATAAACGTAGCAACTCCTTAACACGCACACACACACACACACATATACGCTGTACCTGCCTTTGCAAATGAAAAAGAGTAGCTCCACTGCTAATCATCAACCTTTGCTAATAAGCCTGCAAAAATTCTCACCCACACACCATATATATTTCGAGTAAGCTCCTTGGATTTTACAGTATATATACCGTGAGTCTACAAAGGAGGATAGGAAGAAACAGACATGCAAACCAAGAAACACACACACACAAAGAAACACCTTCACACAAACACGCACACACACAAAGCAAATCGATCAAATTATCATTGAAATTGATTCTTCAGATCCAAACTGCTTTCAAGAAAAAGCAGATTTCAGAGTAAAGCAACTTTGCAAAGGCAGTGTAGGTACACCTAAAAACTCGCACATAACACACAAAAAAACCTACACCAAACGTAGTCTTGCCCTTGAAGCTTGCAGTGATCAAAGTGCAACCAATAAGAGTAAAAAATACAGACCTGAAGGGTGAAATGCCTGCTAATAGCAAACACACACACTCTCAAAAAATCATACTTTTGCTGCACATATATCGGGTTATATAGCACTCCAAAGGCTGTGCAGAAAGAAGCCTCTAAATAGCGTGAAAACGCGTGTGTGCGGGAAGGCACATATGCACCTTTAAAGAATATATACAAAAGGTTATCCACACACACATACGCTATTTCCAGCAATAAATTGTTAAACGTAACACATGCTCATTCTATGTTATAAAGCTTCAAACACACTTATAGTAGCATATCAACCACAACGCATCTTCCGGATCGCATATACGCACACAAAGGAATAAAATCAACACATGGGCATTTCATATACATTTAAGAGTACGAGTTGCTTGAAATACGCACACACAATGAGGTGGAGAGTGACAAAAGGACATAGGAACAAGGTAGGATACACACACACACACACACACACACACAGAGAGAGAGAGGCACGCAAATACAGAGAGAGAGGCACGCAAATACAGAGAGAGAGGCACGCAAATACAGAGAGAGAGGCACGCAAATACAGAGAGAGAGAGGCACACCAACACACACACACACACTGAATATACAAATATTAACGATATACAACACACAATAACGCTATTTCGGTCAACTAAACAATCGCTGCATTCGGAAAAAAGTTCGATCTATGCATGACCAAAACCTTGGAGAAGCACATACATAAAAAAAGCTACTCACAGCACACACAACGATGAATGCCTCTATAAGTGATACTATATATACTGTAGATCAACTTATTAAAAGAAAAAAATTACCCTCCTCTTATCAAAGGCAATGAAGCGTTGTATATATTACTTAATAATAAGCAAAAAACAGCTTAAATAGAGGAATCTACGATAAAATAAAAGAGTAAAACGTCCAAGGAAGAGAAAGAAGTGATGGCAGAGCTTCTCTAAGACTAATAAGTCTACTACAGCTATAGAAAACAACACCTAAGCTGAAAGTATGCTGGAACTGAATCACAAAACAGAACGAAGAACACACACACACCATGAATTTCAGACACTGAACTACACACAGATCTCACATAGAATCATGAGAGACTCTCACACTAAAAGATACACACACACACACACACACACACAGTGAAGCTCATACACGCATACATAGTGAACCTCACACAAATGCGCACGCTAGAGCTCAAACACACACATACAGTCACACTCACATGTTTCAGCAAGAGGACAAAGCTAAAAGCCCAAGCAAATTAGCCAAGACTCAGTTGAAGCAAATTCATCACACAACTTTCTTTATTAATTTACTTTATATTACGAACACAGACACAGACAAATGTCTCTCATTCATGCTGTGTGCGTGATTTCTAGGAGCTTAAACTAGCTTCCTTATACTATACCTGAGGTATTACTTGAAACTTCACCTGTACACAAAAATTCTACAGGCTCATCGATAAGACTTCTCAGTGAACATACTAATTAGAAGTATAAATACGTGAAATTCTCTATCAACGCATAGTTTCAAAGAAAAAAATAAAACGTAAAATCCTTTCCTTGAGGAAGATGAAAAGAGGCCTGCACACAGGGAGTAGAGGGGGGTGGGGGGGTGAGGAGGGGGTGGAGAGGGATGAAGAGGGGTGGAAAGGGGGTGGAGAGGGGTGGAGATGGAGGTGGAAGGGGGTGGAGAGGGGTGGAGATGGAGGTGGAAGGGGGTGCGGAGGTTTCTAGTGACGGAGACCAATGCATACCCATATGCACTCACATATATATCTACGTACCGACACACACACTGAGGGCAATATCTGAATATCATATTTCGTTTCAATATCATCACAGTGCTTCTGAAAGCATATAAGCAAAAACTTGTCCTTGTACAAACCATACAGAAAGGCACACACAAGTAACTCACTTGCCACCTATTACTTTCTCCGCTGCTTCAGATGCTACATTTTTCATTCTTCCTACTGAAGATATCTTCAGTAATATGAAGTTTCTTCAAATGGTGAGATATATACGATAGATGTGTGTTGATTGCTGCATTTAGCCTCAAAGAATAGTCTGTAGAACACGCAACACAGGACTATTTTGTTAGCACACACACACCCATGCAAACCGCTACACACCTACTCACACATACGCACACCGTTACATACACACATACCGCCGTCACACACTTTAAAACGACTATGACATCGCACACACCAAGAAAAATTCACGTGCTGATGCGTGTTTATAGACGAGTAAGCGCACACGCCACTGCAAAAAGGTACTAGTATTCTAGAGACAGGTGCATCAAGACTCAACAATATCCTCACACACAACACACAGGCAAGACACACCCGCATACACCCACATACACGCATATACACACATGCAGGCATATACATACACACACACAGATCCACAAACACAAATACACTCACACTAACATACACCCTCACACAGACATATCCACACAAATACACAAACGCATCCACACATATACATATACACAAGTACCTATAAACACACATCCACACACACATATCTACACAAACACATATCCACGCATGCAAAAAAAACACACCCACACACATATCTACACATCACAAATCCACATATCCAAAAACACACTCATACACACAAATCCACGGTCCCACACACAAATATATACATATCCACACACATCCACAAACACCCTCCCACCTCCCCCCACCCCTACCCACTCACACCACAAAAACACAACACCTCACCCCCCTAAAAGAAAACATCCTCCCACCTCCAACCCCCCCCAACTCCCCTCCCTCCAAGACATTCAGTTCCCCCCAAAAGCCCCAATGCAACTTCCTCTTGGAACCTCCATACAATTTCCCCACAAAAAACCTCCAAAAAAAATATATAAAAAAAAGGATGGAGGGAGATAAACCTCTTCCCATAAAAGACGAAGAAGCTTTTTTTACCAAACGAATTTCTATGAAGAGGGAGAAGCCGCTGCTGCGCTCCATATATATAAAGAATCCTTATACTTTTTCGAAAAAAATCTAAAGGAAAAAGCAAACGTCAAAAAATGCATAAATTAGTGGATTGTGTGAACATTATGAGCGTAAAGCTAAAAAAACAAACTACGACGTCTTGAGAGAGTTTTACTATCAGCGGGGGCGAAAAGCGAGCTGTGTGTGCGCGCTTGGGGGGGTGTGGTAGGCACGTTACGCTGAGGGAGGGGGAGACTCGGAAAATACACTTTCGTACACAGACATGGTGTGTGTTTTACTTTCGTACACAAGGAGGGTGCATTGTACAGAGTTTTGTAAACACGCAGTTTTGCGCAAATAGTTTGCACATATACACTCATGCGGTTTTATACACACACATACGGTTTTGCACATACACACACACCTTCCCACACACACACACACTTTCCACGCAGTCACACACTCTCCATGCACACACACACTTTCCCACATACACACTTTCCCACATACACATTCAAACACACACAATACAGCATATGCGAACTTGGGTTGTATTCCCGCGCGGAGAGGAGAAATATGCGTGTATTTAGATGATTTATGGGATACTCGCAGCGGGGAAGAACTATTTCAAAATGAAATTGCAGAAGTGTGGAGAGTTCTCATATACACACACAGGCGAAGGAGAGGAGCTCACACACAGAAACACACAGGAGAGAAACATAAAGTGAGGTGGGTGTACACACACACAGGGGGGAAACAGAAAGCTATGGGGCGCACACACACACACAGGGGGAAGAACAGAGAGCTATGGGGCGCACACACACAGCGGGGAGAACAGAAAGCGAGGTCGGCGTACACACACAGGGAAGAAACAGAATATTTAGCAAGCTGGGCGCACAAACAGGGAATAAACAGAAAGCTAGCTGGGTGCACACACAAACATACACAGGGGAGAAACAGAAAACGATGGGGCGTACACACACATAAAACAAAAGGTGAGGGCTACTCGCACACACACAAGAATTAATAACCGAAGCAGCACTTGCGCACACACAAATATAAAACAAAAAGAGAGGGCAACGCGCACACACACAATAATTACAAACCAAAACCACACTTGTGCACATACCCCAATAAAACCTACCAAAACAAAGCATCAAGTAACATAAATTGGAAAAAACTCACACCACACACACACACACGCGGTGCTGCAGCATACCCCACAAATAAGCAGCCGACAAAAAGGGCAGTGGCGGCCTGGGGGCTTCTTCATGTAAATAGAAAGGCAATCGAAGCTTTCCAGGCAGAAAGCATTCCACAAGACAATTTAAAGAATAAACACTTCATCTTCACAAAAAAAATTTAAAAATTATTTTTTTAAAGAGGATAATCCCTAGGGTGTACGTACACCGCAAGATGCAGAAGGAAGGCTGGCCCTACATGCCTTCTGCATGCTTACCGCCAGAGTGGCGAGAGGGGATACCCTTGCCTAAATGAAGGAAGCCGTATCACACACATGTGGTAGCACACGCGGAAATGTAGCACACACACACAGACACGTGATCATACATACAAATGTGATCATACGTACATACAGGCGCACAATTATGCACACACAAACGATAAAACCAGCAGATTTTCGAAAGGAGCGGGTATTACACACACACGCCTTATATGCTTTGGGTATGCAGATGTTTTTGCAGGTATTACACTTTTTTTTCACCATACACACACGCTTATTTCATCACCGCACACACACTTATTTTTACAGCACCTGCGAATTCTTTGGGAATGAGCAGTTGGCTTCCGTATTGTGTGACTGCTAACCCCCGACTTCATATTGTCGGGGTTTTAAGGGCAAACAGTCAAAGCATCATATTAAAAAGCGCCACACACACATATCATGAGGTGCCACGCACGCATTTCTGCACCCACAGAATACTCGCATTTGTGTACCCACTATACACACAATTAATAGGGCTACAGGAGAGTGCTAGTTAATTAGAGCGCACTCACTAACAGAAGTACCATATTCTCAGTGTACTTATGTATGTGTGCGCCTCCCATTGCTATAGTACTATCTGCCAGTCATTAACATGCAACTTCGTCACTATATATCAGCCGGTAATACACAATTGAAAGGGCTAAGCATTCATTCAGAAATAACCTAAGAAAAACACTGGAAGCTGCATATGTTCCTCTGGAAATATCAGATACAAATAATACGCACACACACACAAGAATGTCAAGTTATAATGAACATGCAAAGACACATACTGTGGTATCCATGTACGAACACGCACACACATAGAATATCAAAGTATAAACTCACACAAAAATAAAGTGTAAACACGCATGCAGACAAGCACACGCACACACACACACACACACACATAGAATATGAAAGTATAAAAGCACACACATAACCATCACTTCACACATAAGCATCAACTTACATACAGTAACCATGGCACACACACAAATATCACCTCACGCACACAACCGCCAACTCACACGCACTATCATCAGCTAGTACACAGTAAACAAACAAACATAACCACCACCTCACAGACCCAAGCACCACCTCGCACACACAAGCACTACCCCAGACACAACCAACCAGCATCTCCCAAGTAGTGGACTCGCAAAGAACACACTAGTAGTTTGGTGCATAAAAAACATCTCCATCAGTAGCTCCACGACTGGAGCTGCACACACACAAATCTACTGCACTTTCAGTACTACCCATTACACGCGTGTGTTGCTTGATCAGCAAATTCCATTGTAAAGCACTTTTTTTGGCAAACTGAAGCAACACATGAAGATTGCTAGTATACGCGGCATCCCATTCCTACGCACACCTTATCCTTTCACAGCATAAAACTCCACTTCATTATCTATAACTTGCCTGCTAACTCTACTTTTTCCAGCATATTCTTATGAAGAACTAGGAAATATAGAACCTAGCAAAAACTATCAGAGTAAAAGTACTCTGCAAGCAATAAAATCACCTTCAGAAAGAGTCTTGCACATGCTTTAGCATAAAGAAGGCCTAGCTTACCTGATTGTACAGAGCTCTATGCTTTTTAAAAGAAGAGGCTCAACGAAACCGTCGAGAAACATCGAAGCTCACACACAAAGAGAGGCTGTAGAACTAGGAGGAAAGCACACAAAAAACCAAGGCAAAATCCTCGAGTTATCAGGAAAAGATATCCAAAAAAACCCACAAACACGAGGAAAAAATTAAAAGTTGTTGGGGCCATTCCTTTGGATAAACGTAAGCAAACAAGAAAAAGGGTGATTCGAGCACACGAAACCCATTTAGGAAGGGTATGCACTACAAGATGAAAGCCAGAAATCTTAAAACAGGAAAAGAGAGGGGAACTAGGTGATAAGTAGGTAGAGGCTAGGTAGAAACTAGGTAATCACTAGGTAGAAACTAGGGGATAATTAGGGATAAACTAGGTGATAATTAAGTAGAGACTAGGCGATGATTAGAGAGATGATAGGATGAGATTGAGCAATTGATAAGGAGAGATTACAAAGAGATTAGAAGTGATATAGAAAGACTACAGAAGGATAGAGATAGCTAGACGTATATAACTACGAATACTAGTGATGATAATGCTAGCTATAATCTAGATAAATTGCTTATGTTAGCAGAGAGGCTAAGTAAGTGAGCACACACATATATGCTTTACGTGTTTTTAGATAAAATTATACGGAGTTTTACTCAACATCTTCACTGTAGAAAATGAGAAGAGGGCGGGAAGAAACAGCAAAAACTGAGGAACAGGAAGGAAAGTTAGAAACAGGAAAAAATAAGCAGTAAAATCCTAGAAAACAGCAGAAAGTATTACATTTTTAGACGAAATGAGAATCACGCATATGCGCAGCATACACATAGGAAGGAGTTTAGCTTTGTGTGTGAGCTTCATAAGTCTCATGCCTGCACACACACACACACACTCATCGTTGATTAAAAGTACAATGGAGCAGACTGGTAGCTGTTTCTATGAGAAAAAGTGGGAAGTTGCAGAAGCAATCGCAAAGAATTTGGAGAGCTTTACGTAATAAACTGCTGGAAGGGTAGATATCATGTGTATGCATATGTGGGGCTGAATGTGTGTGTGTGCGTGGGTGTGTGTGCATTGGTGTGTGCATTGGTGCGTGTATGCGTGAGTTTGTGGGGGTGTGTGGGGTTGTATGTCGGGGTCATCACAATCTGCACGTTTGTGTGTGTACGTGTATGGCGGAGTGTGTTGGGATTGCCACAATCTGTGTTTTTCTGTGGGTGTGCGTGAGTGCGGGGGTGTGAGTGAGTGTGTGCATGAATGTGTGTGCGGGGTGTATCACAATCTGCATGCACGTTGTGGGTGTGCCCACAGTCTGCATGTGTGTGTATGTGTGTTAGTGCGCGTGTGTGTACGAATATGTGGTTGTCTGCGTGCGTGGATGTGCATGCGCATATGTATGCACCTGTACGTGCAAGTGTTGCAATGCATGTGTGCGAATGTGACCATGTATGTGTGTATGAATGCGTGTGTGCCTATACGCCCATTGGTGCGTACAAATGCGTCCATGTCAACGTTTGTGCGAATATACCCATGTCCGTGTGCCTATGTGTGTATGTGTGTGTGCGCATACGTTTTCATCTGTATGTGAAGGAGTGACGTATGGGTGTATTATTTAGAGGTTGTTAAGAAAGAGTATGTGCTATAGCCTTAAGCTTGTGGGAAAGGATAGGGTGGAGTTAAGTCAACATGTGCATCTGGAAATCGTTATCTTCCTATGTGTGTGTATGGTTTATTCGGCGTGCAAAACAGAGCGTAGTGCGTGGTGTGTGTTCAGCCTATGGCTGTCAATAGCGATACCAGTGTGTGTGTACTGCTGCAGGAATGCTTACACGAGAAGACAAATTTAGCCTGCAGATCAACACAAACCGAAGAATCTGTAAAACATGAAGCTGCACACAACTGGAAGTGGGTGCAGCGGCGGGTATTTCCACTGCCATAAGCCCATATCATCACATATCAACCATAGGTCACATGTGTGGACACACTCTATCAGTGTGGCTACACACTTTGCACACGCTGCAGATGCCAACAAAAAACGCATCCACACACACGCTAGCCACACACACAATTATTCATGCCATGCCATCAACCGGCAACATGCCACACAGATGTTAAATGGCACACACACACTCGCACTCGTATACACGCCTATATTCACACAAACTCACACACCCACAAACCCACACACAAACAAAATACAACACACACACACACGCCATAACAGGAATCCACGTACCCACCCACCATTAGCTGCATGCACTGCCACGCTCCCCCCACACAAAACCCATGCGCGACGCGTACTGCCACTACGCACCCAGAGCACACTACCATCACGCACTGACAACACACTACCAAGCCTCATCACACACACATCTACACACACACCTACAAATCCCCACAGACACACACACAAACACTTATCTGATCAAGACATCTCCAAGTGCTATAAACGCTAGTTTGCTAGTCAGTGTACGTACATTGTGCTATCAAAATAAGCTGCTGGTATTAGCCGCTGAGTTCTTCATGATTCCCGCAGACAAAACTTACTATTCCTCAATGGGAAAGATACTCTCTTACTGAGAGCACACAACGTTATCCTCACTGAAAAGAAGGTAGTGCGTGTGTATGTATGTGTGTGTGTGTGCATATGCCCATGTGTGTGCATATCCCTATGTGTGTGTATATCCCTATGTATGTGTGTGTGTATATAACTCTATGTGTGTGTGCTGCGTACATAATCATCTTCTTCTTGTGTTTGAGAAAGAGGAAGAATTGGCGATAGGGTGAGGGAAAATGCTGGATCATCTATTGGCGAAGATAGCGAAGTTGAATAACATTTGCCGAGTGCTATTGCGTGTTTTTTGAGTGTGTGTGTGTGCGAAAGTGTGGGTATATCATTATACTCAATTCCAGAGTGTGTGTAGATTTTTTCTAGGGTGTGCGTATCTATGTGTGTGCATGAGAATGTGTGATTGTTGGAAGGCTATTGCGTGTGTGTATGTGTCTGATCCTTCGTAAATTATGTGGTGTGTGTACATGAGATTGTGTGATTGTTTGCTGAAATATTGATGCCTGTATGTGTGTGTGCATGAGATTTTTTTGCTGTGCTACAGCGTGTATGTATTCTTGTGTGTTTGATCGTTTCACCTTGGAGGTAGCGAAGGAAAAGTCGAAAAAGAATGAGGTTTTCTATGAAGCACACACACACCATGAGTTTGAAAAGAAGGTTGAGCTGAAGAACCAGGAATGACGTTTGGTGCTCTGCTATGAGCACTCTCACACTTTAAGCCCTGCAAATTGCACACGCACACGGCTGCTTACATGGGCTTTTTTTGGGGGGATTTTACTTTCACACAGAGAGAAAAAACGTTTTCGCTTAGGAGCTTCCATGGTTTCGGCTTGACTTTATTTTTTCAGTCATTCGTTCTGTGTGTCTTTGCTTATGTGTGGTTGTGGCTTGTGTGTAGCTTATGTGTCTAGTTTGTGCATAGTTTGTAGTTAACAGCTTTTGTGTTACTTATGTATAGCTTGCAGCTTTCAGCTTATTCCCCTTGCCCTTATTCACTTACTCTGACGAAGAAAACTTTCGTGTGCACACACACAGGTTGGGATAAAGAAGCGAGGAACGGTAGCAATGGGATGCTGAGCTTTAACTACTGTGTGTGTGTGCGCACTATATTGCAAGACACGGTGAAGCTAGCCTGATAGAAATTTACTAGAGAAGCGAAACAAGCAGGATTCGCACGCAAGAATCTCTATTGAGAGAAGAAAGATATCTTCACAAGAGGAAGCTTCTCTTCTTTGATATACACAATGGTGGCGAAGACATCTGCTAACAATGTTTTGGGCGAGATCGCTCATGATATTGTAATGGTAAGAAACTACACTTTATTGAATAATGGGTATAGACGAGAACTATGAAGAAGAAGAAGAAGGCTAGTTGATTAGATTATCTGCTTTAATGTGTTTGTGTTGACGTGTTTATTGTATTCACTTCTTCGTATGAAACTGCGAAATTTTGACGTTTTCTGCCGATTTGCTTCTGCTTCTTCTGCCTCTTCATCTTCCTCCTGTCTCTCTCGTTCGTTGTTCTTCCTCTTCTCTCTTTTTCCTCTTTTTTGCCTATTTGTGCAGCTTCATCTCCCTTATTATCTCCCTCTTGTTTTGCCTGTTTTTCGTGTGCTTTTTCTTTTTATGTTATCATCTGAAATTTTGTCCATTCAAAGCGTATAATATACGTGTGTGTGTGTGTGTGTATAAGTGTGTGCATTGAGTTTTTTCCTAAACGTATAAGGTGAACCTTTGCAGCATCCGCACCCGTTTATTATCAAGATAAATAGTGTGTGCTGCTGCTCAGATGCAGAACACAAAGATTCTGCATGCGAGATGTCTGTGGTGTTTGTTGTGTGTGTGTGTGTGTGTGTCTAGGAATTATTACTTATATTTCAATGTGCTAAGATCTCATACATTTTTCAGGAACGAACTTATAAGTTGCTGGCACGCATTCCCATGTTACACACACCAAATCATGTGCACACCCGCACACACACACGCCTAATCATGTGCACACCCACACACGCATATACATACACACACATACACACCCACACATAGCAATGCACGCTCAAAACATATTTCCACACCCCTATGCATACCCTCACCTACCCACCAAAACATCCCACACGTACGCACAGAGCATACATGTGACAGATGCCTAGCACACGCATAACATACACCACCGTCGTACCCCACACACACCCCCCACACAACTCTCACGCACCCCTCTGCCACCTTCCATAAACATCACACACACCACGCCGGCACATTCCACACCCCCACAACACCTCCCCACACAAGCTTCACATACCCCCCACTCACCCCCCCAATCACCCCCCTACACACCCCCCACACACCTCCCAATTTTATCACCTTTTTCGCGCTACTCTGTGTGTGTTTTTCAGCAAAAAGTTATAAAGGATAAGTTAGCTGCTGCAAGTGCTGAGCAGGAAGCCCAGGCTGCCGAGGATGGGAATACAGGTAGCAGAGATTGTACACCTCAGCAAAGTGCTGCGATTGCTTTACTGTATAATCTGGGGAGTGTGTGCGTATGTGGCGTCTTCTGTGCCCTACCAGGCGGTTGAAGAAGTCAGTGTGTGTATTTCTGTGATGTTTTAGGTGTGTGCCTGTGTGTGTTTCTTTGATATTTCGAGTTTTTACGTGTCTTTGCGTGTTTCTTTCATGCTTCAAGTGTGTGCGTGTTCCTTTGATGCATCTGTTTGTGTGTTTCTTTTATACTTTAGGTGTGTGTGTTTCTTTCATGCTTCAAGTGTGTGTGTTTTTCTTTGGCAACTTCTTGTGTGTGGAAGCGGATGGTTGACTACACACACAAAGAGCTTGATCTCCCTCCTACAGCTGAAGCTCGCAAACACACAGAATTACTAGAGGATATTGACGATCTCGATATATCAAAGTTAAGAGAAGCTCGATTGAAGGAGTTTAAGGTGGCTATAAGAGCTAAATAGCCTGATGACTGTGTGTGTGTAGCTATTATGCTTAAGAGGATGCTTAAGTTTCTTTTTCTACAGCTAATACTGTGTGTGTGGCTGGGTTTTTCACTGGTATTTGTTAGAAAACTAGTTCGAGAGCTTCAGTGTACGTACAGCTGAAGTTTATAACTTTGAAGCGCGGAAAGTATGAAGAGGGGTAGCATGCTGCTACAGAGCTTTAACAATGTGTGTGTGCAACCAAGATGCTTTCTCTAGGAGGCATGAACAGCTAATGCTTATATCATTTTGGTATGCACTAAACAGCTAGCTTATCGCTCGAACTCACCTGTAAGAAAATGGCGGATTTTCAATCAATAGGAAGGCTCTTTTATTTTTATTTCTTGGACTCGCATGTTGTGTGTGTATATGTTGTGCTTGTGTGTGTTAATATATGGGTGTAGAAAGCTCTTCATATACTATCATGAGAGTGTACGTACACTGGAAGAAAGCTAGTTTTGCACTTTTTTTTTAAGGTTTGTGCAGCGATTGAAGTTTTTTCGTGTGTGTGGGTGTTCTTCAACTGCAGTATCAACAGGAAAGATCTGCGAAGCTTCGAGAGTTGGGCCATGGGACCTACCAAGAGCTCACTGAGGAAGAGTTTGCCCAGGAAGCTTCCAAGCATGATCGCCTGGTGCGGTTGCCGGGATTCATATTTTCTTAAGATTGAAAAATGAGCGTGGTTATATCGTGTGTGTGGATATATCCGTGTCGGTGTGTGAGACTCAATGTGTCTATCCCGAATTTTTTTTCTGGATGTGTTTCTGCCTCAATGTGTTACCCAATACGTGTGTGTCTCACTTTGTGTTACCCAATGCGTGTGTTACCCTATGTGGGTGTCTTGGTATGTTAGTGCAGCTTGCCAATCTCAATGCCAGTGTGGGCATACTTGTCTTTGTGTGTGTGTGCAAGTGAATGCAAACTTGCTTATATAAGCTTTCCAGCATCCCATTGTGTGTGTACTCGCCTACAAGCCTCTTCAAATCCCTGTGTGTGCTGCTACCCCTTCACTGAGTGGCGTTTCCTCTGCAGTGACAACATCCTCTCAATGAATGGAGTTGAGTCATATTAGCGCCTCAGTGTATGTACACGGAAGCGTTTAGCATGTAACACCCCCCTCCTGAATCTTGTCGCTTCCCTTTTTTTTGTAAACCCTCCCCCCAACCATGCGTGAATGGGAAGTGTACGTACACTTAAGAATGCTCTGCTTACCGTTGCTGCGCTGCAGGCCTGCCACTTCTACCATGATAAGTTTGAGAGATGCAAAATCATAGACTACCATATGAAGAAGATTGCTGAGCGGTATTTAGAGGCCAAGTTTATCAAGTAAGTGAGCAAATTGGCTTTGTGGGGGGTGGGGGAAAGGAGAGTGGGGGGAAAAACGAAGGAAAAGGGATGGAAGAATGAAGGGAGGAGGGAGGGTGAGGTGAACAGGTGAGGAAAGGGGATGGGGAGAAAAGGGAGAAAATGAAGGGGGGGCAAGGAGGGACCAGGAAGGGGTAAGATAGTGGCAAGGTGGGGGGCAGACGGAGGAGGAGGGAGAGGAAGATGCTGATGAAGACCTAGAAGAAGAAGAAGAAGGAGAGGAAAACAGCGAGAGCTTCTATCAGAAGGAAGATTTGAAGGCCTTTTCCCGTTTTATTGGGAGAAATTGGTTGGAGATTTGGTTGAACTGCTCTTCTCCGTGTGTGTGTGTGTGTGTGTGTGTGTGTGTGTGTGTCTGTACAATATTCATTGTCCTTATCTCTCCCATAGGCTTAATGCTGAAAAAGCACCTTTCTTCACCGCTCGGTTAGGGATCAAAGTGCTGCCTTCTGTGCTGTTTCTGATTAATGGTGAAATTCGTCACATAACCATTGGTTTTCGTGAACTTTCGGGTGAGCTTTATCCACGCACACACACACACACATATCGTAGGAATATATGTGTGTTTTTTTTGAAGCGTGTGTTGCGTTGTTTAGATAACCTGTGTTTATTGGCTTGAAGTCTGTGTGAGTGTGTTGGTTTTGAAGCGTGTGTTACGTTGTTTGGGGAGCCAGCGTGTGTTGTTTTCATTGTAAAGCCTGTGTGTTTGTTAGTAGTGTCCGTGTGTTGGTTTTCAAGCCTGTTTGTCTTGGTTTTGAGGCCTGCGTGTGTGAAATCAAGTCTTTATAGGCACCGTTTGGTGATGCAAGAATTTTTTTATTTCTTTCAAGGCAGTTGAAATTTCTTTACTGGAAAGTTGCTAATCTCCACTCCTGTTCTCTCTCTCGTGTATGCGTGTGTGTGTGTGTGTGTGTGTGTGTG
>JADHZB010001028.1:6349-47126 GCA_015657535.1 Nephromyces sp. MM_2019
TGTGTGTGTGTGTGTGTGTGTGTGTGTGTGTGTGTGTGTGTGTGTGTGTGTGTGTGTGTGTGTGTGTGTGTGTGTGTGTGTGTGTGTGTTTGTGCATGTGTGGGTCTATGTGTATTCGATAGCGAAATCCCTTACCTTCAGATACACATACCTCTGTTTAGAGATGCAACTCTATTAATACATATACACACACACACACACTCATATTTATACAAGTATATACCACACTTACATATATCCGCCCACATACCAATAAATCTACAATCTTGAATAACATCAATTCTATATATACACATACACACACATAAATTTACACACATGCACACACATAAATTTAAACACATGCACACACATAAATTTACACACATACACACACGGATACACACAACTACTCAAATTTTAGAAATCTAGACCTATTATGAGGGCACAACCACTATATGAGACCATGGCAAAGAATGTGAGCTTACACACATACACACACATATATTTTTGTTAGTTATGTATATGAATAGACTTATAAATGTGTATATATATATGTGTGTGTATACAGTGGGACGAACGATCCACCACTCTTAAGAATATCATCCACTTTTCATTTTTAAAATCACCCATTGAATTTCTACCCCTCAAAGTAAGCGATTAAATTCTTAATCTATATACACACACTCATACACACACACATTCATATTATTCTACATAAACATATACTCACACATTTCAATCTACACACAAATGTGTCTTAACATACACACACACACATGCATCTTGATCTACATACACACTCTCCTTAATATACACACACACAACTTTTTAAAATACAAACATATACATCTTAATATACATTCATACACACACACATATATATATATCACCCACACATACCTAGACTAAATTCATTATATGTTTGATAATACAATTGTGTGTATATTTTAGGATGATCCACACACACTTGGAAGTATTAAACTAAATGAAATGATTTTGGAACACTCACACACACAACCACAGGCCAAACCAAATTGCACACCCCCAATTGTAGCCCCTAGTCGTTTAGCTATTACGAGCGTTGGTTATCAAATTGTATGTACTTACACACAAATTACATACACACTAAATATGTATTTATTTTATATGTTTGTTTACACACATCACTTATTATAGCTAATGTGTGTGTGTAGTCACATGTGTGTACATTAAAATCATGTGTGGGTATAAAAATGCATGTGTGTATATAAAAATGTGTATGTGTATATGTTAACATTTATATATATATATATATATATGTGTGTGTACTGGTGTGTATATTTTTATATAGGAGTTTCAGCCTGGTCTACCTGTTTCAAATAATAAATTAATTCATCAAAATGGTCGTATTTACATACCACAAGTAAATTTATTCAAAAAAAGATTTTTTGGGGGGAAATGTGTGTGTGTATAAATAAATTGAATGAGCTGTAATAATTCTAGTACACCCTAAATAAGATAAAGATATACTTATTTACACACACAGTTAAACACCCAATTAGGGTAATTTGTGTGTACTTAAATATATTAGTATTTACTCGACACAATTTACCCTAATTAACTATCTCTATATAATATTTAAGGTGTAGAATAACTTACATTATATATCCGCTTATTGATACAGTTGTAATTACTGCTGTGTGTGTGTAATTTTCTTCCAAAGTGTTGTGTGTGTATATTTATTCTCTCATACACCCTTATGTGTAACCACATACGTTTATATTGATGTGTGTGTAGCCAAATATTTCTTTTTTGGTGTGTGTGTAGCCACACACATTTATATTGATGTGTGTAATCACGCCCTTAATATTTGGTGTGTGTATGTATATAGGAAGAAAATGGTGGGCTATACGCTGTGGGCTGGCTTAAACGCGGTCCAAGTGGGAATATAGCTTCTAACATTATGGATGCACAAGTGAAAATAGATGACACACACAAAATCACACACACATTCTATCTTGTACACTAAATACACCACAAATCAGATTCACACATAAACAATTTATATACACATAACATGTTATGTATGCACACACAATACCTCCCACACACACAAATTAACATACACACACACACACACAATACCATATACTCACACATTATACCTCCTAAAAATAAAACACACACACACACAGAACCCTATATACATACATAATACATCACATGCACATAGCAATACACACACACACAATTCCTCACAAACATGTAACATTACATACACATAAAATCACACACATGTGTGTATAGGAAACAGTCCAACAAATTGTGAGTGATACAAAGGGACTTAACACCAAATCCAAGCATACCAATTTATTTAAACAGTAATACAAGTATTTGTATTATATGAACTCTATTCAAACATAGTTTACACACACTACATAAACACATTTTATACTCCATTTCTATACTTTTTTCATATAATTTAGACATTTCTACACATAATGGATATTCTATATACATTTTATACACAACTCATACACACACTTTACACACATTCTACACACAACACAGTTCATACATACATTTTACACACAATTTATTAAACATATATAGAAATCATATATCTTTTAAAGATTGGCTTAAAGTCAAGGATGAAGAGGCTAAAAGGTTATACATAATCCCTCAATTTACACATTAATGTGTGTGCATAATATATATATATATATCAACCTTGTAATATGCACATAATGTGTAATACATTTTAACCCTATGCTAATACATGGGTAGGCGTGTATGTGTGTGAGTGTATTGGTTGGTGTGTGGGGGGGGGGGAGTGGCTTGGTGTGTTTTTATAGGAAGGAAGTAGCTTGGTGTGTGTATAACATAGCCACACCTCAACTCAATCCGTACACACTTATATATAACAATGAGTACATGATATTTAAATTTATTGTGTTATTTATTAAATACACAACAATTAGATATATAGTTCATTTGTGTGTACACTTAAATTAACACAGAGGATATAACTCTGGTAAATTGGCCACAAAATTATCTGATAATGAGATTTCAAAACTCCTCAACACACCTCACTAAGTTTTCGTATAAATTTGTTATTTTAGAATTTTTTATACACACACACAGACGCACATATACACACATGGATACACACACACATAGACAAAAACCCTACTTACAATACCATACACAAAACATGTTTACTTAAAACAGTACACACACACTGACAAATACCTACACACACATACAATGTGATCATCACGCTTAGGTCATTCTTTTGGTACTTGTACACACACATATTATAATTTATAATAAGCAATTAGGTGTGTAAAAGAGCGTCATTAAATTTGTACTCATTTTAGCTACGAATACACATTTCTATGCCAATATATACGGAAAATATACACATATTTAAATTCCTAATTCATACACACACCTCTATATTCAACGAAATTAAACAAAATTGATTCTTATTAAATATATATAACGAATATACAATTATCTATGTATATATCTATGTAAGAAATTATTGTTTAAGCTTTGATAAAAATATAAATGAACATAAAGGATAATTTGAAATCTTTTACCCACAATAATTAAAATGAGTTACACACACACACGGGCACACACGCATGGTTTATCTTGGTTATTTTTCCCAATAATTATATATGTATATATATTTACATAGATGCTCATGTGTGTGTGTAAATATGTACACGTGATTATATATGTATATATATGTGTACATATATTTGTGTGTGTATATATAAATATATATATCAATCTTTACTTATATATCTAATCAACATAATAACAAATTATTTACTTATTGATAATTGCTTGTGTGTGTGTCTGTGTATATATAACTTGATTTGTAGATTATCTATTAAACAATGTACTTGTATACAAAATGAATATTTTATATTTAAATTTCAAAATTACAAACACACCACTTACCTTGATGAATCTCAAATAAACATATATATTTATAAATATATAATTCTATACACACACTAATTTTTTAAAATCAACTATAATGCTAAGAATAAAATTATGAAATAGCTACAAAATTTTACTTTTCAGCAGAAAAATTTCACTATTACTAGTAATTTCCTTTTAGACACTTGATTAAAAAAATTTTTTTACAATTTATTATACAGAATTTACAATACACACACACATGAATAAACAATTGAATATACAAAAGATTGAAAAACTATGAATAAATTCTACACATGCACACACTATATAATAATTTTATAAATAGTGGCTTTACACACACAAATCATATAAATTTGATATCCTTCAACATATTGGTACATGTATTTCAATACACACACATGACAAAATTGAGTTATACTAAAGCTGGTTGAAGCCAATACATTTGAAATGCACACATACATACTTATTCATTCCAGCCATCATTCTTACATACATAAACACTAATAAATACTAGCATATCTATACAAAATACTATACTAACAATTAACCAACACACACAGGCTCTATGGATGATTAATTAGTACATATAATAAACCCTAACCCATATTCACACTAAGCCCAAATATATATATATATATGTATATATACTTTTGAAACATCTAACTGACCAAAAAGATTTAGTAAAAACTAACCCACACACATAATACACACACATTTTAAAACTACTATACACAAATACTTACACACGCACACTTATATAGCACATACAGATACACATATGATAGATCTAAAAGATGAGGGGATTACCTTACAAAACCATGATCACTATAAAAATGTGGCATGGGATTTATTAAGGGAAAACGCACCACACACATCACACACATACTACAAACATACACCAAGGGATTCAGAAGTATTACTATTTAATAACAGTAGCCTCAGTGGTATACAAAAATTTGAATTGTCAAATATAGTTAAACAACACGATGATGAGTTGGAACAAATGTCATTAAGTCTAAATAAATTTGAGAAATTAATGACACACCCAAAAATGTGTAAAATGCGTGTACTACAAATTGAATATCTTCACAAAATCTTAGAATATTATCAAACAAAATGGGGTGGTTTACCCTACTTCAATATCTATAATTTTAAAAAAGTAGTCAAATTGGTTGTGCAAAAATTAGTAAATGGTGTAATAGAATTCAAAGATGAATTTATCACACTCATTGAAATGTGTGTAGACAATCCATTCATAAATATTCATCATAGTGAACCTATGTACAACAAAAATTTAGAAATAGAGTTTTTGAAGATGTGTTTAAATTCTATTTATGATGTAATAATGTCAAATCATGAGTATTGGTCAAAGCATATCAGATTATTAAACAATTGGCTCAATTGTGTTATGAGATTGTCATGCCTTAGTAGGTAAGCTTATGTATTTGAGCGAGTTAAATTTGGGAGTGTTGATGTGTTTTAATATTTAAACATTATGTATTTAGGTGTGTGTGAATTATTTAAGGTGAATATGTGTCAATTTACGTATATATTTGCGTTTATCTATATGTGCAAGTATGTGTTTGTGTGCGAATATATGTGCTTATTTGTGTATGTGCTTGTGCAAAAGTGTATTTGTATGATTAAGTTTGCCTGTTTTTATTATTTGTGATGACAACATATATATGAGTGTGTTTAAATCAAACATGTACTAGAAAAAAACATGTGTATATGTAGATGATGTTATTGTACTCGTAAAATAAAAACATTGAGGTCCATACAGTGCTGATTGAATATATATAGATATATACATGTATGTGTTTGTAAATATTTCTATAGATATATACATGTATGTGTTTGTAAATATTTCTGTAGCTCTATCAATGTTTTTGTTTGATTTCAGGGATGAGGAAGACGATGTTGAATTTTTTAGTAGTTTTCCACACATCATAAAGTGTATAAAAAATGTCCTTTTTGGGTGTTTTGATGTTGGGATTGTTGAACAAGCATTAAAATTATTAAATTTCATAGGCTCAGAATTAGCTGAAGAGTATGTTAAATCACAGATTTTTGATGTTTTCTTAGACCTTTTAGAGCAAATGAATTATATACCTAAATTAATAGATGAGTATTTGACTTTCTTAATAAGTAATTTTGCACACCCAAGCGTCAAAAAACACTTTTATAAAGTAGGATTTGACAATAGGCTAGTTACAATCACTGAGTATATTTTTATGGATAATATGAATTATGGATATATCAAACCAAAGTGGTTCAATTTGATGTGTATATTGAGCCAAATTGATTCATCGGAGTTTACAAACAAATTAAATATTTGGTTACCACATCTCAAGACTGCCATTAATTTTTTGAGCAATGATTTGATAGATGTAGGTGATCATGTGCACATATAGCATACGTAGGGATTTGAAAATGAATTGATTATGGATGGAGTTGTGTGTGTGTGGAATTGGAATGGGTTTGTATTTTTGTGCATTTGTTGGCATTGCTTTTGTTTCTGTGCTAGTTACATGATATCATGGTGCATATTGATTTGTTATGCTTTTTATGTGATTATTAATTGCCTTGTGCTTGTGTTAATTTAGAATTGATTAGTAATTATATATATATATATATATATATATACTTAGCGTGAAGTGCTTTTATTTTGTTCAGGAATTAAATGAATTTGACTTACATAGTGACAATAGTTCTGAGAACTGTAAAAATAAAGGTGAGTGCATATTCAAGAAAATTAAAGCTCTTATAATACAAATACTATTTTTATAATATATATGTAGCACATACAGCTTTGCAAGTCAACTAGAAAATTGTATCCGATTAATATTGTGAAACTATTTGAACACAATCCACAAATTGTATTTGATTAATGTTGTGAATCTATTTTAACACAATCCACAAATGCATTCATGACAAACAACAACAAACACACACCATATATTTCACACAAATTTCATAGTGCACTACACCATCGATAATTTGTTTAACAAGCTACATCATGCAGATATACATAATTCACTCACATATATCACACAATACACACACCCCAGACACATTTCACACTACTACAAACACTCTCCAGACATACACATCATTAAAATATAACACGCAAACGAAATTTCTTTAGTAACAAAGGCATTGCTAGCACAATACAATATAAGTTTGACACCAAACCTTATAAAATGTATAAAGCAATGTAAAAATGGAAATAGATGGGATGTTGCAAATACTTATCAAATTCTTCAAATTTGGGAGATAATGAGTAACTGTTTATCTAATGAAGACTGTCGTACAAAATTTGAAGAATGGAATTATATAAATTCATTAATGTTAGTTCTGGTGTGTAAACAAATCTATATATATTATTTATGCTCACACACATTCACAGACACAAATGTTTTATAGGGAATTGATGGAGATCAAGCAAACAGCACGTGTCATGGTATAAAATTCAAAATGTGTAAACATTATTAATATACACAAAAAAGTGTGTTTTCAATGGTTTAAATAACAATTTTACAGTGGAAGGTATTGACAATGAACAAAATCTAGAATCGTGCACAAGTCTTTGTGATTATTCATTACAGCAAAAAGGAGGTGTGGGTATGTGTGCTTATATATAAACATTTATAACATGTGTGTGAACTTGGTCAATTACTTGCGTTTTTTACAATTGCTTCAGTTACGTGTGTGTGCATAGGATGTTATTTATGGTGTTGAGGAATAAACTCATAAAAACTGTGCTTGTTTATAACTTTTCCTTTGCTGGATTTCATTCTTAGAAACTCCAATGGAATAACATCAACATGCATATGTAAACACGCACATACAGTCCCCCTAATATTTCTTTCTTAGACACTTTTGAAAAGAAACTAAAACTATTTTCACTTCATTTTATCAAGTTGGCTTTCAAAATCTACCATGAAACATTTTTAGGGGGAAGTTTATTAATAACATTAATAAACAGTTCAAGTTTGAATTCTGACAATGAAATTCAATGTAGTTTATTATCAACTATATATAGTTTTACATTTTCTAATCATTTCCACGAAATAAAGTGTGCAGCTGACCTTATTAATTATTTAATTAAAATCTTTGACCAATTATCTATAGTAGAAGGTATAGACTCTCTAGGTAAACCTTAATATATATATATATTATACCCACAAATTTGGATAGTTTTATTCACAAAGGCATTGTTCATGCACGCACCTATAAGTTGTTTAAATACATACATATATGTAAACACGCATACTTAAACATCAATCATAACTACACCTAGCACTCACATCAACCACAAACACACACACCAAAATCACTGTTGATTTAGATCGAAGTGTTAACACACCATGTTTAACATCATTGTGCTATAAAAGGACAATTACTATATCACGTTCAACGACTGAAGTTACACAAATTACAAATTGTATGTATATATTATTTATTTTAAGGGCCTTATACACACCTCATTCTAATAATAATCTAATCATAAAAGAATTAGGTGGTTTAGAATTGATTTACACGCATTTATTGAGATATTATCAAAATATGAGCAGTGTATCATATGAATATGGTTTGGCCTTATTTAGTTGTGTGTCTAAAATTGTTAAAACGGACAAAGAGAGTCAAAAAAAGCTGGTAAATTTGGGGCTTTTTGAATTACTGATAAAATTTCTAAAGTTAGAATTTGATATTTTTCATTATCAGGTAAACTTAGCTTAGAGTGCAAGTTTGTGTATTATATAAGTGTGGCTTGTAGGCTGTTTGTAACCTGTGTGTATTTTTCAGTGTGTGCAAGTGTGGCTTGTAAATTATGTGTAACCTGTATGTCCGTATAAATGTGATAATGATTTCAAAGTATGTTTGTGTAAAAGCAACAAATTGTGCATTATTTAAATTATTAACTTGTATTAGATTTTTCTTTTTAGTATACAAGTTTGTTTACTCCTTTATTTATGTACATAAGTATAAATTTTATATATATCTGATAATTTTGATGATTTGTAGTGAGTATATACTACAAATTTGATTAGTTATTTATGTGTAATAATTGTTCTAATTTTTAAAATGTAAGTCCTTATGTGGTATTCCATATAGATAATACATAGCAAGGTGTGCTTAATTTATTCGTAATATATTTTCAGATACTCAAAATAATTTTAGATTTAATGGATGAGCATGATGCGTGTATGAACAATAGTGATTTGTTATTTATATTACTTAAATCATGGGAAAATGAAGATAGCAAACTCCTGATAAAATTCGAACAAAATTCTACACACCAAAATCCAAACAATTACATTGACCAACTCACTAATAAGATATACAAGCAATTGGAAAATGATTTGAAAGGTGAAACTAACTAAAACGAATGTAAAGATTTGATATTAAATTTGTTTTATATTTGATTTAGTTACTAATAGCCTAAGTTCAAACACACTGGATTTACTCACTGAAGATTTGGTTAGACTATTTTTTATACAAATACACTTCATTAACACTTTATGTTAAAATAAGTTTTTAAATTAATGGGTACTCACACATTTGTGTACTTTTTGTCTAATGTATATTTATATATTATGTGTGTATGTGCAGGTGATTAGTCTCGACTTTTAACCTATGCTTGTATTTGTTTGAGAATGCATATGTGTGTCTAGGTGATGAGTCTTGTTGTTTTATGTGCATAAATATTTAATTTAGCGTCTATTGATAGATGTAGGTATATATATATCTGTATGTCGTTGAGAATGTAATTGATATATATATATTCATAAAACACATACATTCATAGGATATATTAACCCAAAGTAAAGAATTAATTAGGAACTATGAGTTGATAAAACATTCGCCATCTTCAGTATATGACGTATTAAGCCAATTATCTAGTATCGAGGTAAATTATAAAAAGAAATCATGTTTTAGAATGAATTAAATCTATATTTTATACACTTTATCATTTTCAAAAATTCAAACGCGCTTAAATACAATAATGAGTGTATGCTAAAAAAGTATTTGTGATGGCAAACACACATATATATATATGCACAACTGTGTGTTAAAACAACAGCAACACACCAACATAAACACACAGCAACATCTAAGCACACTACAAACATTTAGAACAAACACATAAGCAAAAAATTCATACATTACATATACATATACAACTAATGCATAAAAAACAAAGCCAAACACAGCAATCACATACAGAAACAAACACCCATAATAAATACATACAAAACAAAACAATTTTAGCATACATTTCAATATGCACACATAGCCATAATAAATTTGTTTATAGAACAAAAGAAGTATAATATCAGATATTATTAAGAAATTGGTAAAATGGAACAAAGTTTATAACAAAAATTTTACAAATGAATTAACAAAATTTGTTCAAAAACGTCTAATTATTATCCAATTTTACCCAAATTTGCAAATTTTATCAAAATTGTTATTTCTAGCTAAAAAGTTTTCATTTCAAACAGGTATGTTACACATTTTCCCTTGAAAATTTACAAATATTCTTGTGTCACATTATATTTACGCATATTTTACACATTTTTATTTATTAACACTTATATCCACGACTATACATGTATATATTTTATATATATAGGTGGAATGTTGTATAGAATATGTAATATATACGAGCATATGTACCTAAAGTATGTAACTGTTTATAAATACACAATATATACAGATAAAATATATAAACACAAAATGTATAAACATTCGATATATACACTCACAAAATATACACTGAAACAATACATACATACTATCCAACACTCTAATCCAACTAGATACAACACACTCACAAAAACACAAATCCAAATATACACATAAACATAGATGAAACAAAGATAACACGTGAGGATGTCTTTTGGTTGTTTAAAAACATTGAGTATTACAATTTCCAAATATTTGTGATAAGGAAAACGTTGGAAGATTTGGTGTAAAATTATAAACTTCAGACAATCAAATAAATCTCGATAATTGCGACAAATTATTTAATTATTTTCAAAACAATTTATCAAATTTTCATGTTTTGTTAGTGTGTGTTGTAAAAATAAAGTGTGTTAAAAAACATTCATTATAATATACTGTATGGATGAAAGTGCGTATATGGAAAAAGTGTGCGATAGGTATGATGCTTATATATAATATGTGTATGTGTGTGTGCGAGTTTGTATGTGTGTACAAAAAAAGTGTGTATTTAATGTGCAAGTATGTGTATTTTGACTTGGTGTTTTGAATTTCGAGTAAAGGTCAAATCTTATTTTGTGGTGGGATAGTCAGCACCTGTAAATTTGTTGAAAATATTTTCATTTATATAGATGAGTTATATATATAAATTGGAATTATGGGTTGTGTGTGTGTAGAGATTTATAGGGGTGTTTGTAGGTGTTTAGGTTTCAGTTGTGTTTGTGTGTGTATTGAATTACCTAACATAAGGCCTGGTTTGGAAGTGTCAAAACCACCTTCCGGGATCTTACTTTGCAATGATTCTTCAACTTCATCTTGCTGTATATAAAAATATAAATATATGTATATGTTTATATGTTTATTTGTGTGTATGAATAAGCATAAAACAAAAAGTGTGTATAAAAAAAATGTAATAGAATTGTCATTGAAAATAATTAAAAAAATGTAAAGAAATCGTTTGTTTGCTATTACATTCTAACAAACTCTGTACGAATATTGAAATACATATAAGTACGTATAAACTTAGATATATATAAATGCACACAAAATAGATATAAATTATATGTATACACATAATTACCAGCATTTGTTCATATAGCCAAGCAAATCTATCAGAGAGAATTTCTTGGTTATTAACATTTTTGAATTGTCTATTCCAATAAAAACTCTGAATTTTGTATATATAAATGAATGTGTGTGTATGCATACAATTTGGATGTGTGTAAAACAAAATGTGCATCTAGGATCTGTGTGTGTGTAAAATAGTCATACCTTCATTGCCTCATACCAATAAGGGGATGTAAATAAAATCAAGAAAAATGGACCTGTGTTGGCCTTGTTCCAAAAGTGGCTCTCTTCAAAAAATGTTTTGAATTTAAAACTGAGAAAAAATAAAACCAAAATTTTCGTTTACAAACTATTCAAGATCACAGATATATTCAACATAACTCACACACTAAGCTTCAAACAAACACACACACACATAAAGCATCAGACACACACAAACACGCTAAGCATCACACAAACAAGCTGAACGTCACACAGAAACAAGCACACAAGGTTTATACTTACACACTCAAGATATAATGTAAATACACACAAGGTATATACACAAACAATCAAAGTGTTGTGTGGGTGGGTTATTAAAATAAAGATAAAATAATAGGTTGCATTAGCCAAAACAAAAACACCAAAAGATCACAGTTGGGTGTTATACAAAATAATTATTTCAATGTTTTGCTATGAAGAAGTGTGTAATATGTGTGTAGTGATATATGTGCTTGTGATTGTGATCATGTGTTTGTGATCATGTGGCTGTTGTATATGTGCGTATGTAGAATTTTTGAATGTGTCGGAAAGTATAATGTGTATATATATATATATATATATATATCTTTATTATGTGTGTATATAGGGTATTTAAGATGTTACCTTTGGTATGAAAGTTTCATATCAGACCAATTTGATAGTTTTGGCCTGGTCAAAGAGTAGGGGAGAAGTCGACTTAAGCGGAAAAGCATTTTTATGTGTAAGATGAAGAATGTGTAAAGAGGATGAGAAAATGTGATTTATTATAAAATTGGGCGTTCCCAATAAGAAATAATTTCGAACTAACTTGGGATGATACTCTGAAATGTAAAATTGAAATGTGTGTAAATGTAAGGTGTAAGGAGAAGTATTAAAAACTGTAGAAATAGATGTTTTATTTCTCCTTATTACACACACACACACAGCTTATCTAACTCATATATGTTATGTTAGCTATATGAATATATATATATTACCATGCAAGTACACTCACTACTTACAAACGCCCATACACACATACATATTTCTAATTGATGCATCTACTAGCATATACATGCGAATATTTGAGCCCTTTAGGCACACACACAAATACGCACATCTCTTAGCTATACATATTTTTAGAAATTACATGCAACTCTAATGTGGTTAGACTTAACTTTAACAGTACAAACACACTTACTCATAAACTCGCACACACATTAAAACCTAGCCCCTTCTACACTAGTCCAACATCATACACATTAAACAAACACTGCACTCGATTACACTTGTTCGTAAACGGACAAACACACACATATAATATGTATATATGCCTTACAAAACAAATGCATATGTATGCTTAATACAATTATCTATATACGAGATTCTTTTGTAGCAACCGAGACTGACGATGAATTTTCAGACAATAAATCACACCTACAAGAGCCTATACATGTGTTTTTTTCAAAGTATTTAACAAATAATTTGATAGCCTACATTAATTGTGTGTTATATCAATGAACTTTGATAAGTTTCGGATTTCATACCAACCAAATTACAAACGTTTACTCATACACTTATTATTATAGGCTTTCCTACTCGAAATCATACACGATTTTAAGCTTAAACGTTTATACTCAAGTCTTCCCTCACTTTACACAAGCACAAATATCTTAATACACATATACACACACACATATATACACACACATATATATACATACTTACACACACGTCTATTCATAAACGCTAATACCTACATACAAATATTTACACATTCATCTTCACACCCACAGAACAATATTTATCTATGCATTTTCACATACAATAAACATGTTTACGTAAGTTTACTAGATACGAACACAAACATCTATATAGGCATCTTGACAAACGCATAAATATTTAAACACTCACACTAATATCTATACATGCATCTATGCACGTATACTCATAACAGAATAGAATGCTTTAGATAACTTTCTTGTTTATTAATTAATCATATTTATAGCTAAGATAAACCAATTTGTGCAATAACTTGACTATTTGGATAGTTTACGCATTTAATTAATTGAAAATTTCCCCTCACGACACTGATTAAAAAAAAAAATAATCCAGGTTATACTCAAGATCTTCTACACTTTTTCTACATAAAATAATAACCATTTCCCCTATACACACACATTGGCTATCCTAACTTTATCCCTATAACATACATTCCCGACTCCCCCTACACACGCAAACTACTCAATCTTACACATACCTTACCATACACCTTCCCCCACCTATACCTCCCCTTCACTCCCTCTCTCCCCCTTCCACAAAATGACTGCATTGGAAAAGTGTGTAGCAATGCAAGCTATACGTATGGTTGATCACACATCTTTGAATGAGACTGATACAGAGGAAAGTATTAGTCAATTTTGTAATGTGGCCTTCAAATCATCTGTACCTGTTGCATGTTTGATGATATACCCGAAATTTGTAAATTATGTACATAAACTTAAACCAAAGGATTGTAATATACCTGTGGCTACAGTTATAAATTTCCCCCATGGTTCACATACACAGGAAGAAGTTGTCCAGGAGGCTAAGGATGTTATAGATATGGGTGTAGATGAGGTCGATATGGTTATGAACTACACAGAATATATCAAAGACCCTCAAAATGGCCTAAAATGTTCATACGATATTATAAAGGCTGTTAGGGATGTGTGTAACACTTCTACCAAGCCTGTGATACTCAAAGTGATACTTGAAACAGGTAAACTTATGGAGAGAGACCTCATATATAATGCCTCAATGAATGCACTCGAAGCGGGAGCTGATTTCATTAAAACATCCACAGGAAAAGTAGCCATCAATGCTACATTGGGAGCAGCGCAAATCATGATGGAAGCCCTCAAAATGTTTTTTAATAAATATCCAGAGAAAGAGGGAAAAGTTGGTTTTAAGGCAGCCGGAGGTGTCAAAACACTGGAGGATACAGCTCAATACATAAATTTAGCTCAAGAAATGATGGGAGTTGATTTTACACACAAAAACATGAGATTTGGGGCCTCTTCACTCTTAAAAGTCCTCCTTGGTAAAGTTAGTGGTGAACAAGTGCGTTATACAGGTGGATATTGAATGGTGTTTATATATTAACATTCATGAAATGATACATAACGCCCACATTTGTGTGTGTATGAAATCGGTATTATATAAATAAGTTGTATGTCTTAAAAATATCTTAAAGATCTTTTTTTTTGTTTTATTTATTTTTTAGAAAAAATTTGATTAGAAATAGGTTTAAAAGAATTAACTTTTAAAATAAAAGCAATTGAACTGTTTGATTTGACCTATATAAAGTCTTTTGGGTAGACGTTGTGTGTATTCATATTTTGAAAAAATAAAAAACTAATAGAGATTTTAAACATTGATACTTACCTGTACTTATGTTGATGATATTCATCCCTCCAATATTAATATAGTCGTTTATATATTTGAAGCGTATCTATATACTTATGATGCTAAAGATTCTCACTAAATGTGAGTATGCCCGCATCAATTTATTATGTAGATTTATAATTATTCCGTGCCCTCTAAGCCAATTATAGTCTTCCAGTTGTCTGTGATAAGTTCATACCATCTTTGTATAAATTTGGAAAACTTATTTAGGAAAATATTATGTTTAGTCGAATTGTTGATATGGGACAATGCTTGCAGTGATTGTTTCGAGGGGAGTAATATATATCCATCTCCCTTCATCTTATAAATGAAGGACTCTAAGCTAATTAATTTGATAGATGGTTTCTTTGGTAAATCAATGGATGGATTGAGTAAAAGGAATAATTCCCAAGTGTCGTAGACATCCTCTAAGCTGAAAAAGAGAGGCTTTTCAAGCTTCATATCTTCTTTATGCACAAGGAACTGGCCATTGGTATTGTATCCCTCGAAATGTTTGGTATTGGATAGCGATGGGTAATTTATTTTGGATTTAGAGCTGCTGTACTTTGTGAGGTTAATGTCTATAGCAAATAAGGGTGTACCAGTGAAAGATTTCTTGCCTAGTAACACATTTTTCAGCTGGATCATATCTGGTATGATAATACAATCAGGGGGTATCTTGTTTGGCTGTTTGTGAAGTGTCTCCGATCGGAGTGTCTGGGCCAATTGGCTCATTTTCAGGAAGTGTGATAATGAAACGGCCTTGACTTTTGCGGCAGAAGTTTTATTGGCCTTCGCTGAAAGTTGCTCGGCAAATACTTCTGCATCTTCATAAGAGACAAAGAAGAGGAATGTGTGACTTGATGGGGACGGAACCCCATCTACATCCATATCGCCAAGTGCCTCTAGGCCACTCGTTGAAAAAGAGGAAACCATTTGATCCCACTCATTCACCACAACAAAAATAGGTACGTCTCTGAAGGCTTTAACTAAGTGAGGTAGTCCCCAGGGACCCTGTTCATGTGATACTTGGCTCATATCTTTAAGGTAGACTGAGTTTGTTTGATGTTGGCTAGGAGTTTTCCTGAGGTAACCATGAGTAAGGAGTCGGAGGAATCTTAATTTCTCTGGGCTACTGTAATCAATGATTTCTTTCCTTATGAGTTTGGAGGCAAGAGCATTAAGGACGTCTCCATGAGGAGATAAGAGGTTAAGCACAATGTGAAGTAAGAAATATTGGATGATATATCTGGGTAATATATTATTCATTTCATTCATGCATTCCTACTCCTTTGTTCAATTTTTTGGGATGGATTTAATTCGCATGTAGTTGCTTGACACCAATCTTGTAACTTTGTTTTATATAATATATAATTTCACTTGTTTAGATGTTTTATGTCATGTCATTTGAACGAGATGTTTATGTTTTGCTTACAGGTGTCTGATTGTAATATTTAGGATGTACTTATAACCTTCCATTTGGTTGAGTTAGTGATAATTTGGATTTGTGTGATATTTTAGATGTTTTTGTAATATATAATTTTGGAATAAATTAAGTTTATTTTATATATATGTAGGTGTGTGTACTGTGTTCTAAGTAAGTAACTTAGTTATAATGTAACATATAATAACTCCCTTTGTCTAATGATAATTTAAAATAAAAAATTATTTTATGATTTTTTTAAAATTGAATATTGTATTTTAATGTTAAAACACCCATTTCCCAATCATTGTCCTATTAAGAGATTACTTTTAAGCTTTAATAAATAGATTTGAATGTTGATATTCATGTATTATCATTTCAAAATGAATCTTAAGATTATGTTTGTATTAGAATTTTAATAAAATATCTAATTGTGTGTGAATAGTTTGTTAGATTTTCCGAAATTTCTCATATATCTTGATTTAACTGGGTAAATATATCTTTTGTGATGTAAATAATTTTCAAATGTTGAGTATATTCAATATTTCGGAAAATAAATCAGAGTTATCCTAATTGAGTTAACCTTTTATAGCTTATTTTGAAGATCAAAATTTATTTGTGGTTAAATTCATATGTATGTGGTATGGATTGATATAAACGATAATAAATTTATAAATAAACAAAATAGCTTAGATTAAAACAACATACAAAAAACAGTAAATAAAAATGTGATGGATTGTGTGAATTGTATGGTAAGTCAAATAGTTTTAGAAAATAATATATAGGTGGTGTAATTTCGATTTATTAGGGTGTGGTCCTAAATTCTTGAAGTGTTTAATCTTCTTCAGGATATACATATGGGCAGTCCTTGTATAATTTCTGTATATAAAATAGATAAGGTTAAATGATCGAATGATTTAAATTTGAAACTTATCTGATGAACATACCCCTTCATTAACTCTTGTCCAGAAATAGTTCCAACCTCGTCCCCAACCCCATGTTACAACCATTGCAGTTGTTACGCCAAAGGCCCAGAAGGTAGAATATCTCTTCAAAAATATGTCATAAATTCTAAAGAAAAAACATATGTAAAATACAAGTGACTGGGAGGTTTGTTTTGTTAAGGTTTGGGTGCTATACGATTGTTTAAACGTTATATGAAATTGTAAGGGTGATGTTTCTAGGAAGTTGTTTTCTTGTAATGTAAGAATCATTTTGAACAAAGGTATATATTAGCTAATATTCTAAATGTTTGAATTAATCCTTTTTCTGACCTTGTGGAGTTGAAGGCTTTGAAAAAAGGATTCAAAGCGTCCTTCCCCTTACGAGAATTTTTTAAACCTTTCCATATCCATTCCGGATAGTTGTCCTTGTATGGGTTGCCAAATAACATTTTCGAAAAAAAATCCAAATTTGCAAAAATAAAAGTGGTCAAATGTGTAAAATCTATTTATTTTCTATAAAAGATAACAACTGAGTATATATAATGTGCTTTAATATAGTTGAAAAATTTGGGTTAGTTGTAAAGGGTACCTATCAAATCATAGGATATCTTCAATTGGCTAATCTAAGCAAACTAGAAGCTGATTAAAATAAGGCTCGTTTATCACTTAAAATGTGTTTGTCAGAATTAAATTTAGTTAAAGGTATCAGTTCTCATTAAAAAAGTTGCTACATTGCGATGTAATTAAAACTTGAATAAACTATTTGTAAGAATTTAAATTTGAAATTTAATTAGAAATTTAATTCGAAGATAAAACCAAGACTATCTGTGATTTTTTTTTTCATTCCGTTGGGAGCTTATTAACATTTCTCCTTTTATTAGAATTAAACTTCAAATCACAGCTCATAGAAGTGCTTGTATAAAATTCAGAATTTCCATCAATTTTTGAGCTAGACACAAGCTTTGAAAGTTTTTCTGAAATGTTGAAATTTGCGTGTTAGATTAAATAAAAGATTATCACAATTAATCAAATGTTCACCTCTGAGTTCTTTTAAACCTTTAATGTCTAACTCGCTCTCTATTGATTTAATATTAAGTTCACTTAAAGGTGCTGAGCATTGGCTTGCTAAGTCTTGAATAGACTTTCAGCAATTTTTGTTTATTATTCCTATTGTTGAGCTAAATATACCCTATTTCAACTTACATTCAGGAATTTATTGGCACAACAGTCTCTTCTAGCTTTTTGCCTAGTTTCTAAGTCCTTTTTACGATCCAAAATTTTTGTCTCCAATTTCTGATATATTGTCTTGATTTCCTCTTGCTTTCTGTTTCTTTCCTTTTTTATTACTCCCGAGAGTTTGTTCTTGAATGTTTTAACAAAAGTGTATATTCATTCTTTTCTGCTATTTATTTAATTACCACAAGTTCAGTGGCTTGTACATAGAAATCCGAATCACCAAAATCGTTTTCAGTTTGTGAAACTTTTTAAATAAAATATTTACTTGATTTCATTTCTATATATTTATTTAGTTTTACATTTGTTTCCTAATCTATCGGGTGCTGATGGGCTACCGATAATGAAGTCTGAAGACGCAAAAAGGACTCAAAACTTTTGTTAGGTATTGCTTTGCATTTACCGGAATGATTGATGTTAAGCAATTTTTCATTGAATATGGTAGAAAGTTTCTGAGATTCCATACCAATGGGCTTACGGTAGAAGTGTTTCAATGTGAATTAAAGTTAATCTAAGAGTTTATTTACCATAATGCTATTTTGACTGGCTTTTAGCTGTGTCTGCCATTTTGCAAAATCGTCTTGGGATATAGAACCTAAGTTAACTGCTAAAGGTAGTTGGCTATTCATATCAATGCTTCCACAAGAGCTAAGTTGTGAAAAGTTCTGAAAGTTTGCTAGATCATCTATCAAAAGTTGTTTAAACAAATTTAATTAGGGAAAAATGAATTACCAAATGAACTAAGGAAATTTGGAGAAATTTGTGGAAACTGTGAAATTGGAGAATTTATATCAATCCACGGGACACTTTTTTCCTCCAGTTCATTTGTTTGACCAGAATTTTGATTGTAGCTGTTATTGGCTCGAGAATTGATTGAAATGTTAGTTGAAAGTTCGCTCAATCGTTGAGCTGAGTTTGATATTGTTGTGCTTCCTAATTTTAGTTCGTTTGTTAATGTTGGTGATTTGGCTTTCATAGGAGAGGAATTATTTTTGTCTGTATTGAGTTTAAACCAAGGTTTTGTTAGGCTCGAAAGCATAAAAACTCAACCAACTTACCCTGTAGAAAGTGATCAGAACTTTGGTCCTTAGCCCTATTTTTGTCAATTGAATCACCTTAAAGTTGTTTATTAGCATTATTTGCATTAACAATTCCAAAAGTTATCTATTCTAGTGTTACTTTTATTAATCTTGGAAGT
This sequence comes from Nephromyces sp. MM_2019, assembly GCA_015657535.1. NCBI lineage: Eukaryota > Apicomplexa > Aconoidasida > Nephromycida > Nephromyces > Nephromyces sp. MM_2019. Next base: position 26,511 of record JADHZB010001028.1, read on the forward strand.
TTCATTAAATTGTGAACTCTGCTTGTAAGCTAGCTAGAATTTAACTTGTGAGGCTTTTATAAAAACCAATAACCTGATTATCTTGAGCTGGCAAAACTTGTTGTTGATTCCTATTCGAGCTACCGGTAGATTGAGAGTTTATTCGATTCAAGTGAAGAGACTAGGTTGAGTTTAGGCAAATTTTAAGAGAAAACAATGATAAAATACTTTTGTGCAAGCGAATGAAGATCTAGCTTTGCTACATCTCTTTTCCGAGGTGTTCTTATTTTCTGTGTTTGATTCCAATTTTCTTGTTTCTAATTTTTCCTGTAAAATTTTATGTTTACTTATGGTTTTTTATATCTGCTGATTTAATTAGACCTTTGCTAAGGCAACTTCGGCATTTAGGTTATTAGTTTCTTTGTGGGATGCACTGTCTTGTTTAGAATCGTCTTGATTACTAGTTAGCTTTTAATAGGCGATGATTAATTATTGCTTTAATAAATTGATTTGCACTACCTTGGGCACAATATTATTAAAATATTCAAACAGTAGCAAACAATCGTCTTTGTTTTTGGTTAAAATTTTGAATTTCATATTCGACTTCCATCCCTTTTCAAATATATCCAAATCCATTCCAGCTATGTATATTCCTTCTGCTTTAAAAAAATTACTAGTAAATATTTTTTCTTGAGATTTTAAAAAACCTTTATTCCATTTTTGGGCAATGTTGATAACTAAGCTGGAATCCTTGCATACGGTCATGTTTTTGATTGTATGATATGGTATATCAATCCTAATAGGACCCTAAGATACAATGTTTTATAGTTTGAAAGAGAGTTCATTTTTACGTTACCATCAGAAATTTCAGGCTGGTGTGGTTCACATGGACAGTTCCTTCCTTTTTATGTTCAAATTGCTTAGTTCTACCATCCTGTCAATTAATTGTGCTAGCTTTATATGCTAAAATTGGCAGGATTTTGTTCTTACAAATGACTCCACTCCGCTTATTACTAATTTGAATATCTTCTTGTTATTTTTTGAGGGATTCCAAGTCGAAAAAAAAGTTCTGAGTCTTTTCTCATCAAAATCCTTAGCAAGTAGTATGGTTTTCAATTGTGGGCAAACTAATTGAAGCTCTTTAACACATTCTTTAACTTTTTTGTTATTTCTCATTTTCATAAAATAGTGAAGTATTTCAGCTTGTATTTCTCTATTATATTAGCATTATGGAGAACTCTATATATCTTACATAAAGAAATTTGTAGATCATCATCAGAGCTGTTGATAATTTCTTCAATAAGCTCTTGAATATTAAAATCTCTATTCAATGCTGTTATCATTTTCTTATCCTCACAACATCGAAAAACAGCTACAAGTTTGTTTTAAATTTAAACTAAATTTGAGAGTTATGCACTCACCAAGCAATAATTCGGAGCAATTCCTTGCTATTTTTACATGATTATCCAAATTTAAAAGCTTTTGATCTTTATTTTCTGATTTTTAATTTGATAAAATACTAAACCACAAAAACAATAGTAAATTAACCTTTCACATCAATTTGCCGTGATCCAAGTGAGTCTTCAATTGAAAAACTCATCAGTTTGTGACACAATTGTTCTGATTTACATTTTTATATGTGCTTTAATTTTCGAAATTGGTAAAAACACTAACCAATAACGTGGTCTTTGTGTTTAGTTGTGACTTCTTTAATCAAATTTTCACCTAATAAGCACAGGACCTAAGTCAATTCCAGTTTAACTTTGAATCTATCGAGATAGTTATATGTTTTACCAAAAGTGAGGTGAACTCTTTCTTTGTAGCTATAAAACAATTAGCTACTAAATCGTTTTCACTTTTTATTTTCCCGAAACTTTCAAGAATTTCCTAACCAAAGTTTATATATAAAAGATTCAGTCAATTTTTTTGTTACTTACAATGATATGGGTGATGTACTCTTCATCCAAAAAGGCTTGGGCAGCAACATTTCCTTGCACTCTGTAGGAAATTTAATATGTGTCAAATTAATTATCCAAAGTAATTCATACCTGTTATGGAGGATAAATATTGCATGTTGAGCAGGATTATACATTTCCTTTTCCATGCAATATAACACATTTTTTAAGATTTCCTTTACCACTACCAAAGATAAAGAAATTTCTTCCTCGGAAATCAATTTGTCGAAATTTTGCAAGAAAAGTGAAATTTGTTGCTCATTTCCACCGGAAATCTGTTTGAATTTATGAAGTATAAGCTCATTGTAGCTTTCCATGCTTAAAGTTATTAAAAAAATTTGGAGCTTTAATTTTAATAGTACTTTAAAAAAATACAACCCAAGCAAAGTAGTATAAATGCTTGCTATATTGAGAAAATTTTGTTGTATGTACATCTAAATTATCTAAAAACGGATTTAAATATTTGTATTGAGGTTGTATAATTATTATTCCCCTCTTTGTAATTCCTCTTGAAAGCAAACGAGTATTGTATACTAAAAATGTAAAGAAATACTCAAAAATCATCAAGTTATCTAAAGATAAAGCAACAAATTGAACACTTTCATAATATCAAACATTCTGAATGGAAATACTTCCAACAGCTTACTGTTACAGCTTCTCTGTTTTAAGCACAGCTTCATAAAAAATTGGTAAAAATCTATGTATTTTTATAAAGTTATTCATTTCGAGTCACAAAAAGAATCCTAATAAAGTTTTATCGGAAAATAATTGCCTTTATTACCTACTTCCCCAGCATCTAAAACTTTGTATAATTTCATAGAGTTGATAATCTCACCCATTGTTGTTAAGATTCCTATTTGATCAACTTGATGCAACTACACTTTTATAAGGCTGTAATCCAAACACTCAGTCCATAAGACATCATAGTGACATATCACTTTTGTTTTTAATATAATCCTAGGAAAATCTCTACAATTTTTTAATTCTGGGATAAACCATCATCTTTTGCTAATTTAAATTAATAGCTCATTAATGTCTTTGATTCAAACTTGAAATTCCACTTTGACACATGGGGTTTCAATTAATATCATAATTGGTAACTAATATCGCAAATAAGCTCAAAGTATACAACATGAAGGTTAGTTATGGGACATGCTTTGTTGACGTTCCATAAAATTTTTGTTTTTCCTCAGAGAACATCATCAGAATCTGAAAACATAAATTCCAGCAACAATCTACACCCCAACAAACGCATAATTCAGACTAACTTGGATAGGTTTTTAAAAAACAACCACAGCTCAAGGTATTATCATCATAATTTACATCCTACTTATATAAATTTACACACTGTTATATTCCAAAATTGCCAGAGGTTCGAAATTTAGAGAAAATTCTGAAATAATCGATAAGCAGGGCATAATAAGCCACGAAGATGACTTGATTGTTGTGACCAAAAATTTATCCCTTAACAAAGCTGAAACTACACAAAACGGAAAATCCATGTCAGACTTAGAAAATGAAGTAGGGACTGAATGGTAATAAAACTTATATCTCTTTTGCTTACAAAAGCTTAATCCATTAATCGATCTAATTCAGGTATAACGAATTGAAAGGCGAATTTACAAAGCCTTATATGATTAAATGTCAAGAAATTGTCAAGAGAGACCGTGAAAAAAAGAAGGTTTATCCACCCGAGCCATTGGTCTTTAATGCCTTCAAATTGACACCGTATGATTGATACAATATATTATGAGCTTTATCATTTGTAAAAGGAAACAATAGCCCCTTTAAAATAACATTGCGAAATGATTCAGGCTATCTAAGATCAAAGTGGTAATAGTTGGTCAGGATCCTTATCATCAACCAAATCAAGCAATGGTTTAACACTACGTTTTAGCACTTAAATTTTCTATATACTAAATTAGTTATCCTTTATTTCAGGGACTTTGCTTTTCAGTACAAAAAGGGATTAAGCTTCCTCCGAGTCTAAAAAATATATTTAAGGAGATAGGTTTGAAAAACAAATTAGATTTCCAGACTGATATCAGAATTATGAGAATTATGTTAAAATTCAAGGTATGGTATCAGAGCATGGTGATCTAACTTCATGGGCTATGCAAGGCGTATTTTTATTAAACTCCTTATTGACAGTGATTGATAGTGAACCAATGGCACACAAAAATGCTGTATGAAATCTATCTTAAATAATTTATCTAAAGTAATAATAGTTTCGCTTCTTTTACTTTAGGGCTGGGATCAATTTACAGACAAAGTAATTGACACTATTAATGAAAAGTGTGATGCAGTGGTATTTCTTCTATGGGGTAGGATAATAATATAAATAAATACTTTAGTATTTTTACTAATTATATAATCTAGTAACATAATCGTAGAATTATTAATTTTCTTGATTTATAAACCAAATTTTTCGATATTACAATGCTTACATTTAGGCAAGCCAGCTCAGAAAAAAGCTTCCAAGGTAGACACTAAGAAGCATCATATTTTGTCATGTGGTCACCCCTCCCCCTTATCTGTCCGATTTTTTGAAGGTATTCAAGTTTAAGTAGTTTATTATAATGTTTTGAAAAATAAAGTGTATATATTCTGGATGAAATTCATAACATTTTTTAGGTTGTAAACATTTTGAAACATGTAACAAGATTTTAGCATCACAGGGGAAAAACCCTATTAATTGGAATCTTATATAGAACAATGATCTTTAAAAGTTTTGATTTTGTAAATGATATATATAAGCATTAATTTTGATTTTAAAAAGTAATTATAAGCAAACTAAACAAAAAAAAAGTTAAGGTTAAGAGCAAGGCTGCTAATTTTGAATAATTAATTTGAACTGGGAAGCTCAATTTCAGCTAAAGCATCCATACATGCGATACCTGTCATATTGACATTTCTCTTAAATACTTCAGCCTGCAATGTAAATTTAATATTAAAATTATATTCATATTTTATTGTTGAGGAATAAATTAGTGTTTTACTTACTGGAACGTTTTCTGTAACATCTGGATTGGAGCGATTTACAATTCCAACATGTACACCGGCAGTTAGGATTGGGTATTTACATTTTTTAGGGAGGTGCATTAATAAGTGACTTTCCATCTCAATAGAATCGATACCTAATTTTGTAAATTCTTTGATAAGATAACCATTTTCATCATTATAGAAACCATCATTTCTCCCTTGGCATGCATAGAATGTTTCTCCAGCAATGTTTAATCCACCAACATGTGGAACGTCTTTCTCCGAGAGTGATTTCATAAGTAGATTAGTAAGTTTAGAATCAGGTAATACAGGTTTAGTAATAATATAAGGTTTTCGGAATGCAGAATCCTCTGGTAAATCATTTGTTGTGCAATCAGTCCCATTGTGCATATAGCCATCAAGCATTGCATAGTTAGTGTAGCAATACATTGAACCTTTAGAAGCAACAACTGCCGTACCAGGCATTAAACTGGGGTTAGCAAGTCCACAGCTACCAAGTCGTACGATGGCCATAGGACCATCAATGAGGTATGATGCTTCTCTCACAAAGAAATCCATCATTGGTGTACCCATACCAATTCCTACAATGGTCATTGGTACTCCTTTATAATAACCTAAATATATATAAGAAGGTATGATATATATAGGAAAAAGTTTTTAATAATCTCCAAAATAATTAATTAAATTATTCTTATGATATTTCATATAATAATAATCAAAGCTAGATATATATATCAATCATTGTTGAATCTGAAAAAAATTTTTGGAAAGGTAATCCAAAATTTTTTATTCATTTGATTTATAAGAAATGGATTATATACGTTATCATAACATGATTTAGGAAAAGATAAAATTATCTAAATATTTCTATGAAAAATCTGGATACACAAGATATATATTTGAGTTAACAATATATAATTACAAATATAAATCAATTACCAGAATGAATCTTAAATAATCTGGGGGAAAGTTTAGTGAAAACAGGTTGGTCTTTATCAAATAATTCAGAGAGCATATCAGCACGTGCATGATCACCAACAGTTATCAATCGATTATGAATTTCATTTTTTTTAGCTCCAAGGTGATATACTGAGCCATCAGGTAACCAGAGAATATCTTTACCTGTAGAGTGTGATTTTTTCTACAAAATAAAAAATATATAGAAATTTTAAAAATAATTAGTTTAGAAATGAATTTGGTAATAATATCTATTTTTAAACTATCTTTAATTTTATAAAAAAATCACTAAAACTTATTCCTAAATGTAATCGGAAATTATATATATATATATATATTTTTGTGTCTATTATATATCATGTATAATCATCAAATAATGTATAAATATATGTGTAAATATATATAAATATCCTTTCATTTTTCCTTATTATGATTGAAAATTGTAAATATGTATTCATGGATATATATTAGAAGATTTCAATATATATATATATATATATTCTTTCATATGATGTTGCTACCTCGGAAGCCATGTTGTTAATATTAGATATAATATTTATAGTTTAAGAGTGTGTTGAAAAAAAACCCAACTTAAGATGATATATTTTGGACAATTTATTTAAAACGTATTCGATAAGAATTCGTATTGTTGATTTGTTTTTGAAGATCAATTAAAGAGTAATATATTTTTATCTTTAGTTACGTAAAAGAAGTAATAATTTGAATAGTTGTAGCTCAAAAAAACATATGCTTCAATTTAAATCACTTTATATCATCTTCTAGAAAAAGGTGTGTGCTGAATTTCATAAGCTTACTCACTTGTTATGTTAGAAGTTGAGGGGCTATATCAATTATTTAAATATACATCATGTATATATATATATATATTAGATAGAAGTATTAACACCTTTTTTGAGTTATATTAACTTTACAAATTGATTATAACTTTCTCACATTTAATGTTTAAACTAGTTATAGCTAATAAGATGTGTAATAATGTGCTTAGGTATTTATTATCATCCTTATAGCTAAGTAAAACGCAGAGAATAGAAAAGTAGCACACATTACGCACTACTCATACAAAGAATATTATCTTCATTTTAAAATGATAAAAATACTGTAATTTATTAAATATACTACAATCTAGACTAAACAATAAAAGGCACACACTGTTCATTTCATTACATATTCAGCAAAAATAGACGCACATAAATTCTTTAAAAGCCCACCAATGTATATATATATAATCATGGGCATTCTCTTCACCTATACTTTCCAAACATCCACACACATAAAATATTGTTTCCACAAATATACATACGCTCAGCGGACTTATACACAGTCTTAAAACATTCACAACACACATTTTTAAAACATAAACACACACACACTCTTGAAGAAAAACTCATTGTGAAACACACACTCAACACATGATTCTAACACACACAAACATTTTCTTTATATACGTACATAGAATTAAATATTATATTGTAAACACAGACATATAATAAATATAGAAATACTAACAAAGATAAGTTAAAACTACTCAATTATGTTTTATAATTGTTAGTAATAAAAAAAACCCAAGTGCGTAAAATATAATTTTCTATTTTAATTTTAAAAACGTTGAATTTATATAATATATTAAACATTTCATTAATTATATTTATTTAATAATAAATATATTTAGAAAATCCTACACACATTTTCTGTATATAATATATATATACTATGTGCTTAAATATATATAAATATATATATATGATTTGTAGAGACAATTTCACCTTCAAATATTGCGTAGATTATATAAATATATAAATTTGTGTGTAAAAAACAAATACTCATTTACAATTTTAATTCTTAAGTATATATGTACAGTAAGTAAGATATATATACTTAATTATATGTCTAACATCTACATATATTAAAGCTATGATAAAACTATAGATAATATATATGATTTATACAATTTATTGAGGTGTTTGCGATTATATGATTAAAAATGAGTATAATTGGTAAATCTAAACTATTAATAATTAATGAAAAATGTGTATTTATATACACACCCTCTGTTGTTAATCTAAACTGAACATAAACATTATAAAAAGACACATTGTCATATCATATACTACACACACCTATATACCTATTCACATGATCTACACACATGTAGACAAGCTAAATTATACTTGCGAGCTTTCAAACATACATATATCTATCCACACATGCCTAAGCTAGCTTAAACCCACACACATACACCCTTGTCAATAAGAACTCCTTAAAACACAAGATAGATCACACACACCTTATTTTATAATACACATAGACTATTCATGAACCCTATATAGATTACACACCTCACACAAGCTATACACACCTCCCACACAAGTTAAACACATTCACATTAACACATGATAACATACATAATCAAACACACACAATCATACACACACAATCATACACACACAAACACACACACACAATCACACACACACAATCACACACACACAATCACACACGCACAATCACACACACACAATCACTAAGCACACAATCACTAAGCACACAATCACACACACTACACACACACACACACACACTACACACAGAAACACACATAATCACCCATGCCACCGAGGAGGCCACTAAAGGCCACACATGACAAACCACTTGAAATATCATCAACACCGAGTACATACACTGAGTGGGACAATCTATTTCAATCCGGGCCACAGTTTAATAATTTACACACACACACACAGCAAAGGCATGATCGACTCAATAATCAACACACACATAATCAACATGTAAATCATTACACGTATAATAATCAACACACACATCATCAACATTCATATCCTAGTAAATACAGTAAGCAACACACACACCACCATCAACACATAAATCATGGGCAAACTAATTATAGGCAACATACACACCAACACTCAAGGTATGACCAACATAATAGACAACACACATATCATCCACATAAATCACACACACATCAAGACTTATGTTACAATCAATATAATAAAGGATACACACACCAAGATGATCATGTGTTTATAGATAATACAAACCATATTAATGATACACACATACCTCATTTATCTTATAAACATCATAAGGAATATTATATTAATACACCTGAGCATACACACAACACAGACACACTTAATTCTACCATTATAAATAGTCAGAAATTAATAGAATCTACACACAATTTTGCAACAAGGCTAGGTAAAGATTATAATGATAATTTAATTTCAAAAGCCTACTCTATTGCAAATATGGAGGATGGTGTGTGTAATATAGAGTCTGATCCTGACATATATATTGTCTATTCTTTTAGGTAAATATATATATACACACACACTGTTACACATTTAATGATATGATTTATATTTGTACATATTTCATATTTTTTCTCATAAATTATGTGTGCATGTGTGTGTATCAATTCTAAATTTTATATAGATTATGTATGTGTGTAATATATGATGTATTGTGTGTATATATGATATATATACTAATAAGCTATGTAGATGATATATATAAATGTGTGTATACATATATATATATAAATTTGCACACACAATTTCTCTAAAAATATTTCTTTTTTTTTTTTTAGTGATGATTATCGTCAAATTGATATGAAATTGTGTACATGTAATTGCCCAAGCAAATCACCAATTTGTTCACACTTGGCTGCAGTAGCTATTTTACACACACACTATCAATCTCGATTAATTACACACCAAATATTACTTGAAGGCCAAAATGATGAAATATTTTCAAAATCATTTCAAAAATTTTTAAACAAAAAAAACTTAAGTCTTTCAGACTTTCATTCACTCTCTAGTAGCCTTATTATTGCTTGGAATAACACGCGCTACACACATCATCAACCGGTATATACACACCTTACCTTTACACACACACACACACATTATTACTATATTTCTATACATTTATACATACATTTTACCTTTATGCACACATGTTTATATATATATACATATATATATACAGATTATACATACATCATCTACATATTACATATTTATTATACATACACAGCACATCATACATCAGACACAGCACATCATACATCAGACACAGCACATCATACATCAGACACACATACACACACATACACACACATACACACACAAACAAACACATATATACACACACACACAAAATTACATACACACACATACACATCTCCCCCTCTTAAACACACATATTTATAGGTTGAGATAAGTAAGGAAAATATTGAAGAAAAACATACACATTTCGAAATCAAGAATATGGCAAGTTTATTGATAAGAGCGTACATACGTTTAAATATAAATTCACGTACAATAAAAAAACGGTTAATTAAGGATTTCCCCAATAATAATAATAATAATGATAATAATACACATTATTTTGTAGTATTAATACACCGTATAATGTGTGTTTTAGATTTATTTGAGAGTGAAATGTGTAAATTAGCAGGTATAGAAAAATTTAGTTCATTAGGTTATCCTATATCAACAATATTAAGTATAACAGATGATGTAATTACAGATGATAATGAATTTTGGGATTCACTTATAAATAAATTACACACACCTAATGATCATCAATCATATATAGTTAAATTTGAAAAAAAAAAATCAAAAATTACACACATGATTCAATCATATAATCAATGTTTTTCATCTGTTAAGATGTGTGTATATGAATTTATATCTACACTTATATCTATAGATATGGATAATCATAATATTATAAATGATACAGATATGTATGTAAATAATAATAATAAATCAAATGATATAGATAATAATAATAATAATAATAATAATACAGATGATGTGTGTATAGATAATATTAATAATACAGATGATGTGTATATGGATAATAATAATTATGAATCTACACATCATTTACAAGAAGATAATATACAATACACACATGATGAAATATTAGATATATCAAATAAACTAATAAAATGTTTTGATATAGACATATCAAAACATTCATTATGGAAGATATTTCAATCAATGGAAGATATATATTTCAATATACAACATCAAAATGCACACACTCACACATCTATAGTATATCTTATTAATAAATATCCATATATAAATGAAATTATTACAAAAAAATTATTAGAGTATATATCTAATTTACACACACATAAACATGATACAATACATAATTATTTCCCATTACCTATTGAAAATAGTGACACATTATTAACACATATTGGTAAACTTACATTTGATTTCTTAAGAGTTCATAATATTGATACACACATTTTATCTAATACACCCCCTATTATTCCTACACATGAATTATTAACACCACAAAAATTAATTTTACACACATCAAGATACACACTCAATACTTATGATATTGAACAACTCTTAAATAAATGGTTATCAATGTGTGTACACATTTTTGGTTATTCAAAATGTGCACTAAAATCATGGATAAATCAACAATTTAATTCATTTGAAAATATGTGTTGCTTTTTTTGTTATTTTCTTTACACACAACACACACTTGATCATTGGGATAGTACACACATTGATTTACTACGCTCAAATCTACACATTTTCAATGTTATACACACTTCTGCTATACCCTCTATACAAGGTCAGATTATATATATATCCATATACATTGTTTATACCCTATTTAAATTCTTTATATATTATATGTGTATGTTTGTGTATGAGTTTTGTGCGTGCGTGTGTGTGTGTATATATATATATATATATGTGTGTGCGTGTGTGTGTGTGTGTATATATATATATATATATATGTGTGTGCGTGTGTGTGTGTGTGTTTTGTTTTGTATGTGTGTGTTTTGTTTTGTATGTGTATCTGTGTTTTGCGTCTCTGTGTGTATTGATTGTTTATACAAGTATGCATTTTGGTATTACGTAGTATATATATATATATATATATATGTACATGTGTGTATGTGAGTATGTATAATTTAAGAATTATTTTTTGAGTATAAAAAATATATAGTTTGTGTGTATATACACTTTTTGTTATAGATTATGAAGTATGTTTAAAAGAAGATAATTTGACTATTTGGGATAACAATCGTATTACACATTTTATTGAGAGTATTCCTTTTCTTGTTGATATTGAAGAATACACACACTGGAAAGATATATTTGAGGTAAATTAAAATCCAAAATCTTACACACATAATTATATACACATTTTATAATGAGTTATCATGTTATATATATATGTCTGTGTGTGAGGAGATATCTCCAATAATGAATATACATACACACACACCACATACACACACACCACATACACACACACCACATACACACACACCACATACACACACACCACATACACACACACCACATACACACACACCACATACACACACACCACATACACACACACCACATACACATACACATACACACACACACCACATACACACACACCACATACACATACACATACACACACACACCACATACACACCCACCACATACACACACATTCACACACACAGCAAACACACACACAACACACACACACCACACACACACACATACACACACACAACAAACACACACACAACACACACACACCACACACACACAACAAACACACACACAACACACACACACATATGTACCAAGACATGCATGTGTGTTTAATAAAATAATTGTGTGTGTATACAGTTTAGGTATGGTGATTTAAAAGAATATTTATATAGGCAATCTTCATCGTACACACACCATTGTCAATTTTTGTGGCTAAATCATCCAACAAAAATAATAAAAATATTACCATCTTTATTATTAGATTATCCAGAAATAACAATAGATCATCCTGTGTGTAAATTTATGAGTTTAAATAACTCAAAAATGTTTACTTTATACCTTATACAAGTTATAACATCTTACACACATGATACATTATTACACATTTATCTAAAACAATTAGAAAATTCTATACACACACTGTTATCTTCTACAATTAGAGATAATATCTATTCATTAGATACACACAATGAATCATACAATGATTTAATACAAAATAATTATACTACACATTTACACACACACAAAGACATTACACATTTTTGTATTGATACACTTAGCCTTATACCTAAGATATTTTCAACACTTACTGTGCACACATTTATTAATCCACTTATTAATTTATATGGTGATTTATTTATCAATGATTTACACACAGAAATCATTCATCATCCATCTATACACCTTAATAAATCAATTATTATATATCATCTACAACTCTACACACACAATATTAAACCTATCAAAAAATGGGCACACTTCTATGATATAGATCAAAATAATATTGAGGAAGTTAAACCAATTACTCACACACACATTGAACCTATTACACACACACACATTGAACCTATTACACACACACACATTGAACCTATTACACACACACACATTGAACCTACTACACACACACACATTGAACCTACTACACACACACACATTGAACCTATTACACACACACATACTACTTGTAAAACAATTTGTGTTGATGACACACACCATCCTATACACACACACACACCTCATTATTTGAATACTCAAGAATATATTGAATCTACACATTTATTATCTCCTACTCATATTGATCATATAGGTATATACACACTCTATAAAGATACTATTACACACATGATATATACACTATATATTAGTTACATACACTTTATAAATTATATAGATTATACACACACATTTATATAATACGTATAGACTGATGATAATATATATTAGATGCTTATTCATTATCTATAATTTCTAATTTTGAATGGATTGAGCTCATTTACACATTTTTACATTACCAATGTTTATATACATATTTATAGTACACACATATTTACATAACACACAAATTTAGACCATCAACACATTTATATAATATACACATTAATATTACACACACAGAAGGTACACACACATCACCCCAAGAAATAATTGAAAAAATAAGGAGTGAAGAATTTGGTATTACATACACAAATATCGATAGGGACCCCGAAAGTAAATATTTAATATTTCATAAAATTTACACACAACATACATCACTTATATACACACACATTAAAAAAAATATGTGTGTAAAATTTATATATATACACACACATACCTACCCCCCTTCTCATCTCATACACAGGCTAAACCAATATATATATTTTCACACACATCCCCCCACACATCCTTACACAGCCCTATACACACAGCCCTACACACACACCCCCACAGCCCTACACACATACCCACCCACACCCCTACACACACATATATATATACCCACCCACACCCCTACACACACATATATATATACCCACCCACACCCCTACACACACATATATATATATACACCCACACCCCTACACACACATATATATATATCCACCCACACCCCTACACACACATATATATATATACACCCACACCCCTACACACACATATATATATACCCACCCACACCCCAACACACCCCTACACACACATATATATATACCCACCCACACCCCTACACACACATATATATATATACACACACACACACATAGGTATGTTATTATTAAGAAGGCAACATGAACGTCTAACACGTGCATTAAAGAGGTTATCGGCTGATATATATTCAAGTCAAACACACTTACAAATGGAGTTATTACAAAATGCAGAAGATAACAATTATTACACACACACACACCCTACAGTATTATTTATTGTGTGTAAAGAAGGTATATTATTTATTAATAATGAGTGTGGTTTTACTGAGAAAGATATAAGGGCTATCTGTGATGTTGGTCGATCTACCAAATATACAGAAGATAACACACACACACACATAAATAACATTACACACACACATAATAATAACACACACATACACACCCATAATAATAACACAAACATACACACACATAATAACAACACACACACACACACACATAATACACACACACATAATACACACACACATAATACACACACACATAATACACACACACATAATACACACACACATATGAAAATTGGTAAGTTTGGTATAGGGTTTAAATCAGTATTTTCTATATCAAATGAGCCACACATTTTTTCAAATAATTTCAAATTTAAATTTAATGCGTCAGATGAAAATGGGTTAGGTTATGTATTACCTCATTGGCTAAATAATGATAATTTTACACATTATTTACCCAATCCTATTATACCTATTTTAAATTCATATAATCTTGAAATCTACACACACATACCCAATGATTTATATACACACACACAAGATAATAATATAAATATACACACACAAGATAATAATATAAATATACACACACAAGATAACAACACACACACACACACACAAGATAACAACACACACACACACACACAAGATAACAACACACACACACACACACAAGATAATAATATTAATATACACACACAAGATAACAACACACACACACACACACAAGATAATAATATAAATATACACACACAAGATAACAACACACACACACACACACAAGATAATAATATAAATATACACACACATAAGAATATGACATTATTATGGTTACCTCTTAAACCAGAATTAAGAAATAGTGAGAAATGGGAATTACCTAATAAAGGCTTAGCTTACACATTTTCAGATATTGATCACACACACCTCTTATTTACACACAAATTAAAGTGTATATACACTCACAATCAACTTGATTTTACCTCTATATCTATTCATAAACAAATAATATGGAAAACAACATATAAACATATTACAGCTGAATTAATAAAAATAAGGAAATATCGTAAAAGTACACACACATCTAAAATTATTTATGATATTACACAAAATTGGTTTATTACACACCATATATATACAAAAGATATATTAATGAATGAGGTATGTGTTTGTTTGTGTGTGTGTGTGTGTGTGTGTGTGTATGTTTATGTATGTGTTGTTGAGTGTATATATATATTTATGTTTTTTACATTACATTATGTATATATGTATATTTTGTTATGTGCTGTGTTGCTATATATATATATATATATATATACATATATCCTTCTTACATTATATTATATATATATATATATATATATATATATGTGTATATATATCTATTTAATTATATAATAAAAATTTTAAATACTTATGTATAGTGTATGTACATATGTATGTATTTGGTTTTAGATTGATTTTTTGATCTAAATTAATTAATGTGTATTTCTATTATACACATCAATATATATGTGTGTACATACAGCCTAATACTCCCAAAGAAATACACATTAGTATTGCAATATTACTAAATGATGATTTAACTGAGTGTGTAACTCATCAACATTTCCCTTTATTTTGTTATTTCCCTCTACGCCATTTTGGTTTTAAATTTATTATACAAGCCAATTTTAGAGTTACTGCCTCACGTGAAGATATATTTTCGTAAGCCTATAGTGCATTTACACACACACACACACACATGTATATATATATATGTATGTATATATTTACGCATATACAACACACACACACACACATGTATATATATATATGTATGTATATATTTACGCATATACAACACACACACACACACACACACATATATATATATGTATATATCTACGCATATACAACACACACACATGTATATATATATATGTATGTATATATTTACGCATATACAGCACACACACACACACACACATATATATATATATATATATGTATATACAACACACACACCCAATACATACACTACATATAATACATACAATACACATTAAACACACTATACATACATTACATACAACACATACAATTCAGACACTACATACACTACACACAACACACACACTAAATACAACACACACTACATATAATACACACACTACATATAATACACACACTACATATAATACACACTACTTACACAACACACATAATGCACACACACACACACACACACACATACCATTTCAAAATAATACATATTGAACGCCAATATGTCTATATACACAACCTTCACAATACAATATACACACACACACATATATATATATAATCATTGTGTGTGTGTGTGTGTGTGTAGATCTGATCCATTAAATTTATATATAAGATCAAGAATTCCACAGTGTGTACTTACAACATTTCAATTACTTCGAAATTATCGACCCTCTTCATTAGCTATTTCATTCTTAGAATTATTACCTCTTAATAATGAATTAATAGGTTTCTTTGAACCTACTTACACACACATTAAAAATTTATTTATGGATGAACCTTGTTTACCTATATATACACACACACACACACATCATACACATCCTTATCTATACATTTGTAATGAATTTACAACATTTTATAATTCACACACACACACTCTAGATAAAGAATTAGCACATCCAATAGATACACATAGATCAGATATACACACACAATTAACAGACACACATACATCAGATAAACTCACACATCCAACAGATACATCAAATATACACACACACACAGATACATTAGATATACATATACAAACAGATACATATCCAATGCCTATACCTAATACATCCACACACACACAGAATACATCTACACACACACAGAATACATCTACACACACACAGAATACATCTACACACACACACAATACATCTACACACACACAGAATACATCTACACACACAGAGAATACATCTACACACACAGAGAATACATCTACACACACAGAGAATACATCTACACACACAGAGAATACATCTACACACACATTAGATAATATAAATAGAGTATGGTGTAAACCAAATAAGGTAATCTTACCTTATCTAAATATAAATGAATATAATACAAAATTACAAACTTCACACACATTAGAAAACATAAATAAATTTGGTACACACATTTCTGAATGGATAAGTATAATATATTTAGAAGATATATTACATTTATATTATTTACACACATTAGCCCTCAATTACATACACACACATCGTTTACACCAAATATTTCAAATAAAACGATTTACACTATGGAATGCTATTGATTATGCATTATATTTATCTAAACATTTACACACAATTAAAGATAAAGAAAATGACGAAATTAAATGTGTGTATATACACACACTTTACACATTTTTATTATTATTATATAATCTACACATTATTGATTCAAATGATATAGCTTTACACACACTTAAACAAATACCCTTTCTTATTGATAATCAATTTCAACCTATTTCAATACAACAATATAAAGGTATATATATTTACACACACACACAACAAGAAATTGATGATTATAATGAATTATCACACATTAACACACTCTTAACACATTATAATCTTCAACAATATCAAGCCAATTTCTTACACACTTCTATACTCAATGGTATGTATATATTTATATATATGTGTGTGTGTGTTGGGTGTGTGTTGGTTGTGTGTTGTGTGTGTGTTGTGTGTGTGTTGTGTGTTGTATGTGTATTGTGAATGTGTTGTGCGTGTATTGCGTATTGTTTATTGTGTGTATGTTGTGTATGTGTATATTCTCTGTGTGTGTATTATGGCTTACAATTTTATAGATATGAATTATATCAATGTATTTATATATATAAATATAGATCAACACACAAATGTATATATATATTTATATATTATAGAATCAACAAAACAAGATCAAATTATTACTATACTTACAAAATTGGGTGTAACTACACTCAATACACACCAATTTGTTATATCACATCTACTACCCCTCTTATCACACACTGAACATCACACACATTTGTCTGATGAACATTTTATACTCTTAACTACATTTGCATATAAAGCTGGAAATACACACCATTGTTGGAATAACCCAAAGTGAGTGTGTGTGTAATTCTACATCTATATATGTGCATATATATATATATTTACACACACACATACACACACACATACACACACACACACACACACACTACACACACACACACTACACACACTACACACACGCACACACTACACACACTACACACACTACACACACACGTACACACACACACACACACGTACACACACACTACACACGCACACACACACACACACACACACACACACACTACACACACTACACACACTACACACACACACATACACACACACACACACACATATATATATATTTTTATGTGTGTAGAAATGTAAAGAGTTTATCAGAGATATATTATAAGATGATGGATGGTTCAAGGGTAAAGTTATCAACACGTACACGATATATTACACACACATTATTTGAAGAGATAAATTGGTTATATATATCTACACACATAAATAAGTGTGAGACACTTAATATAGATTATATAGATACAATTTCATATAGTCAATATCTTACACACAATCAATGTAAAGAATTATTTATAGGCCATCTTAAACAAATTATTGCTACACATTTATTACCTATAAACTATAGTATAGAATTAAGATATATAGAAGATTTACACACATATAAATTTGATTTTGATACATTTATATTAATTAATAATAATGAAATTGAGGCCTCTACACATTTATATATGATAGAAGGTATAAAACATCTTACACACACATTATGTAAATTTTTAAGAGATATACAAGATATATATATATCACCTATAATTGATATATTATCAAAATTATCTACACACACATCATATATATTAAAATTTAATGATTATTTTTCATATGAATTTGATCAATGGATATACACACATCAAGATATACACACACATAATTTCTTATGGTATAAATATCTATATAAATTATTTGATATACATCAAGATGATTTATTTGTTTATGATTATTCTACTATTGAATTTCACACACATGATAGCCCTATATCTATTTATAAACATAAATTAGATATATTGTTTTATTATCAATTAAGATCATACACATGGTTACCCTCATGTATATTTACACACATTGATGATACTTATATATCTGATATACACATGGATCATTTATCTACTACACACACTGGTGATCTTTATTTACCTACTACACACATTTGTGATAGTTATATATCTACAATACCCACACAAGATATTACACACACACAAGATAATACACACACACAAGATAATACACACACACAAGATAATCCACACACACAAGATAATACACACACACAAGATAATACACACACACAAGATAATACACACACACAAGATAATACACACACACAAGATAATCCACACACTATGAAAAACAATACACACACTACACAAAACAATACACACACTACACAAAATAATACACACATTACACAAAACAATACACACACTACACAAAACAATACACACATTACACAAAACAATACACACATTACACATAATAATACACACACACAAGATAATACACACACATATTATAAATATATACTCCCTATACCATACACACATTTTAATTATTATAAATTAATATCTATACGTTCATCCTATGAAATTATACCACCAACATTAACAAATTTAGAAATATTAGGGCCATGGGTTGAATATATTGATTTAAATTTATTTTACACACACACACATAAATTATCTACTACTACTACTACTACTACTACTACTAATAATAATAATAATAATAATAATAATAATAATAATAATAATAATAATAATAATAATAATAATAATAATAATAATAATAATAATAATAAT